>JAKLLW010001184.1:0-17760 GCA_022814695.1 Neocatenulostroma microsporum
GAGGCGCAAGGGTGGGAATTGAGTGGCTTTCATAATACCCCCTTCGCAGGATGTAGCTTTAGCATAGCAGCTTACTAGATGTACAGTGTTCATAGTGTTTTATTGTACAGAGGCGGTGGCCTTGCGTACCACCCTTTGATCCTTGCCTTGGAATAAGATCCGACTCGTCGCTGGCAGTTGAGCGCACAGCACTGTCTCTGGTATCCCACTCGCGCATATGCTGACATTGCAGATTGCCGAAGCCGAAGCCGCAGCTGTCAAGCTGATGTCGTGCATACCTCATTCCTGCAAGCTCAGCCTGTGCGCCGATACTGCAAGCTTATTGGCTCGTGGTACTACTGCTTTGAGCATAGCTCGAACTGAGAGGAACTGGAGGGGCCCAATCGACAGCCCGTTTCCATTGCATGTGCGCCCAAATGCAGGGCTCATTGTTGTCGAGAACGTTGACCCCTCGGTGGGGTAATAGTTTCCGGGCGATCAGTGGGAGTTGCGATGGAGGATGAGAAGCCGCACTAGGCGCGAAGTGAGTATGAACTGCTCGAGCAAAGCGTTGGGAAGTCTGGTCATACGCTGCATACATAGGCAGGACTGCTCCCTTATTGTATTCATTACTGGGAACTTGAACGAGAAACCACTTCTCCCGACATCACTTGGTCCGCCCAGCCAGCGAGACTCTCCGGCGGCGCCATCAAGTCACGGCACTGAGTGATAAGGCTGCAACAGTCCCTTGTCGGCGTCGACCTCTATACAAAACTTCTGCTCCCGCGACACAACGCAAGCCGGCCGTTAACATGAATACCATATCCTTCCTCACCGAACGTGAACGTGAACGCAACTCCCTCACAACTTCGTACCGCCCTTCCACCCCACCAACATCTCCCCTCTCCACCCGACCCATACTACCCTCCCGCTCCATCACCACACCAACCCTCTCCGCCCGTGGCTCACCACCTCCGCGAAGACCCACCCACAAGCGCAGCAGTTCTTCAAAAGACAGCTCAGCCTGGTACAACACCGAACAAAACCTTACTCTCGACGACTTCGCACAAAGGTTGAACACCCTACTCGGTCGCTTCGAGCAATATCAATCCCGCTGCGCCCAAAACGTCGTCATGGCTCTCATGCGCCCGACTCCCGTGGTGTTGTTTGTGCTGAACCCGATTACGCTGTTCATATGGGTAATGGTGGGGATGTGGTGGCTCGCGGGGAGTGGAGGGGGTAGTACTTGAAGAGTTGGATGGCACTGGCACAAAAGAATGTGAGGTAGATCTGGGGCTCTGTTTGGAGGTGGAAGGGTCTTCAGTTGAACGGCGTACTTAGGTGGCGCTATTCTTGACTAGGAGCAACGCCATACTGTGACGGTCCGGCTGCTGTGAGGTTGATGGGCACTGTGAGGTTGATGAGTCCTGCGAAGTCGGTAGGCACTGTGAGGTTGATAGGCACTGCGGCGTGCGAGGTAGCTGGCAGGCGGGCAGTCATCTGGGTGTGGGTGAGGTTTGGTCGCAGACGCTGTGTTTTGTTCATCCGATCTGCTGCGACATGGTGTCGTGGGCACTCGGGGTGGGATACTGATAGCCGTTGGTGTTGGCAAGCGGGTGGTGGAGGTCTTCGCGGTCGCTGTCGAGGTCTCATGACCTGCCGGAGAAGAAGAAAGCATTACCCTCCTTATCCTTCCTGGACGCCGTGGAGTAATCTCTCTCCGGATCGAATTCTTCCCACAGGCTAGCTGGGTAGATGTGCTTATTGCGCTCATACCACCGGCGATCGACGACCTTTGTGAAGGATGGGTCGTCGTCGTAGCCTTCGAGGTCTGAGTCCGGGATGACCTGCTTCTTGCGTGTCTCGGCTGTGGATAGCAGGGCAGCCCCGTCGGCTTCTCGTCCCGGTGTTGATTCCTTGGAGACGGGCAGGAGGTTTGCTGGTGTTGCAAGGGTCGGCTCAGCGGCGTAAGAGAAGATGGGTTCCTTGTTGTAGCCGACGGTGCGGTTGAGGATGAAGTAATGGAAGTCGTAGTGCTGCGTTCAATGCGTTAGCCTCCATTCAGTTCGCCATAAACATAGACAATAGACGGGCACACTTACATGAGGTATGATCAAGTCTCCCCTCACAATCATCAAATCATCCACCCCAATCCTCGCCCAATCTTTTTTCGTCCTATCTCCCTTATCTGCCATATCTGCTCCCACTTTCCGTGCTCGCTCAAGGAACAGCCAGATGTGGTCGCCCTTCTGCAATCGGCACATGCCTCCAGGCGAGCTCTTGCCGTCGAAGAAGGTGAAGGGTATCACAAACTCGGTTTGTTTGACGGCCTCTTGCATTTGGATATACTCTTTGCGCAGTTGTTCTTTCAGCTGGCTTTCGCGTTGGAGTGCGGATTTAGTCATAGCTTTGGGCTTGAACGTGACGGATGTATTGGGCTTTAGGCGTTTCTTCAGTGTAGGTGCGGTGTCGGAGGGCTCTTCGGAGTCATCTGCTTGCAGCGGTGGGGCTGAGGCATCTTGTGGCGCTGGTGTCGCTGTGCGTGGTGTTGTCACTGGGGTCGACGCATCACCATCTTGCTCCTCCTCATCGCCACCAAAGGACAGTCCACCCTTCTTCACGACTTTCTTCCTCTTCTTGAAGGCTGGTTTGGTGGCCGGCTCACTGTACTTGGGCAGTCAGCACCCACGCACTAGTGCCTTACTTTCTTCACTCACCGTCCGTCCGGCATCGCCGCTCCACTCGCGATAGGCGTCCCATCTTGTGACACTTGCTCACTTCGCTCCAATGCCTCTGCGCGCCGTTTGCGAAAATCGGAGAGGTGAACGAGGCCGTATGTCTGCTCTTTCAACAGATCTTCAGCCGTGTGACCTTGCGACTGAAAGCGCGCATTGTTTGGCGTCGACGAGCCTGAGGAGTCTGCCATGGCTGCGACTGACTGCTGGGAAGTGATGTAGTGTAAAAGGTGTGGAATGATTCGCGAAAGAAGCTGGAGCACATGCAAAATGCGGACCAATTCCGCGGCTGGCTCAATTTGGAAGTCACTCAAGCATCTGAAACAATCCTCAAGCACACGATACAGCGCCCTGACGTTCGACACGAAGGTGCAGGAGTGTATACAGACGAGCGTTTCCACACAGATTTCAGAGAGAAGCAACGAAAATCTGCCACCAGGCGACGAGATACTTTGGAGGACTGAAACCTAGCCACCGCAGTACCTCACCGACCACGACCTGGGACATCATCCGGATCTCAGCTACCAGGGTCTACCAAGAGAACAGAGAATACGAGAGAGATCAATATGCCAGACGTCGACCACTTCTCCGACTCAGAAGCCTCCTTCCACTCCTTCTCCGATGAGGAACCCTCGCCACCCGCTTCTCCATCAACCCAACAACATACCTCAGGGCAGGACCACGACAGACAGCCCCGCCGCCTCGGCCGCTCCCCACAAAGACCAGAGACACCGCCCTCTGCACCGATAACTACGCCAGCGAAAGTCGAACGCTTTCCACCCGAAGAGGAAGCCACCTTATTAGCCGAGTCGAATTCTCTGAAAGGCAACGCCAACCAGCTATTTGGTTCCGGATCATTTGAGAATGCGATACAGACATACGACCGCGCCCTCTCCTCCTGCCCAAATTACTTGGACTACGAAGTAGCCGTCCTCCGCTCAAACATCGCGGCCTGCTATCTCAAGCTCGAACAATTCAAGGAAGCTGTCGATTCCGCTACCAAAGGGGTGGAGTGTCTGGAACGGCTGGAACCGCTTCCCGTCGTCAGACCCGCTAAGCCAAAGGGTGAGAGTGGAAAGGGTGAGATAGAGGGTGTGGATGGCAATGAGGGTGGGGATGAATTAGTAGAGGAAGTAGACGACCAAATCGAAGCCCGCATCGAGAACCTCCAAAAATCAGGCAGGACATTAGACCAAGTGCGCAAACTGCAAATCAAACTCCTTCTGCGTCGGGCGAAAGCCAAATCCTCTCTTGGAGCCTCTTGGTCAGAACTCCAGGGTGCGGATGAAGACTACAGGGTCCTGATGTCGCCTGCTATGCTTCCGTCTCTGTCCCCGACGGACAGGAAACAGGTGATCGAGAGTGCAAGGAATCTCGCTCCTAGGCTAAATGCGGCGAAGGATAAGGAGATGGCGGAGATGATGGGGAAGCTGAAGGGGTTGGGAGATGGGGTTCTGGGTTATTTTGGGCTGAGTACGGATAATTTTCAGTTTGTGAAGGATGAGAAGAGTGGGGGGTATAGTATGAATTTCAATCAGAGTCCTGGGAAGTAATGTAGATACCAGAATGGCGAAAGAACCTCGCAAGCACCGTATAAGAATCTCGTAAAGAGAAGAACTCCGTGGGCAGTGAAGGAAGCAACGCGAGGAATTCCACAAGACAAGAGATGGAATGAACAGCCAACGCAGGATGTCAATGAAAAATGTTCAGATGAGAACTCATGCGGGGCCGTGAATGTGAGCTCATCTCATTCGTTTTGGGTGTATCGCTAGTAGTAGGATTTGCTAGGTCGCTAATAGGGCGACTATGCAATGCCACGTCTCACGCAGCGGCATCGTCAGCTTCGACAGACAGCCGATCAACCTCAGCGCCGCAGGCAAGACAGACTGTTCTGATTCAATTCTTCAAACCTTCCGCCTTCCCTTACTCCACCTCCTCAATCTTGCTCCCCCCAGCTTTACTCGCTCCCGCTGCACCTTCCTTCGCATCCTCACCCTCGAGCGCCGGCATCTCGTCGTCATCATCCTCATCCTCGTCCTCCTCACCGCCCTGACCACCCATCATACTGGCCATATCGCCCATATCAGGCATTCCACCCATTCCGCCTCCGCCAAGCTTGCTGAAGTCGATACCGCCGAACCCACCATCACCGCCCATCCCGCCACCCATACCTCCAGGCATCCCGCCCATTTTGGACATCATGTCCGCGTCATCTTCTGCTGCGGCGTCTTGCTCGTCTTCGTCGACCCACTGTAACAAACGTACTATTAGCATGCCACTCTACAAAAGCGCAAAATAAGTGCGTGGGAGGATTATAGTGTGCGAACCTTATCGAAATCCGTCTTCAAAAAATGCACCTTAGCCTTCTCCTTCAACAACCTCGGCCAAAACTCCTCCTGCAACTCCTTCTTCTGCAGCACAAACTGAACCTCCTTTTGCGTGTGGTTCGTCTTACTCGCGCTCGGGTCGATCTCGGCGTAGAAATCGAGTTTGACGTGGTAGGTGGCTTTTTTGGAGTCGCTGTAGCCCTCGAAGGAGAGGGAGGTGGGTTGGACGTCGAGTTTGATGTTCTTGGGCGAGACGTCGGGGACGGCGATGGTGAGGAAGAGTATGTTTTTGCTGGATTCGGTGGAGGAGGAGCGTTGGGCCCATGTTACTGTATCTCACTATTAGCACTCGTGTCTGGGTTTGAGGTGGTGTTGTGGGAGGTGAAGTGATGTGAGGTGAGGTGTCTGGCTGCCTTACCTTCTGGCGTGATGGTCTTGCCTTGCATGGCGACGTCTGATGTCTTTGGTACCTCCATCTTTGCTGTGCTCTTACTGATGCTGTGCTAGTGGTGTCGGTGGTAGAATGTGCAATATATGCAAGGTACGTGGTGCGGTGTTGTAAGGCTGGGTTGTTTGCTGGTAGAAGCGAGACGAAGCCTTTCGAAGTTGCGGCTGGGACGTTCTCTCAAGCTGTGCGGCTCAATGCGTAGCCGAGCAGGATGTATTGAACGTGACTGTACTTTGCTGACTCCGCGATCTCGTTGCTGCGCTTGAAGTCAATTGACTATTTCGATAGGTGTAGCTCTTGGCTCGTTTGATTTGTTTGGTGATGGTACCTCAGCTGCCGAAGAGCTTTTGCGGAGAGGTCGAAATCGTGGGATTGAGACCCCACCCCACACAACGTCATTCGTGCCTTGGTGACTAAGCGGTTATCGATCTGTACTATCACATGCCTACCTTGAATATGCGCCTAGCTCAACACCCTCTGCCTCGAACTTCTCTATAATGCCTGGATCATACAGAAGATAGCTGTGCACACCAGCGACAGAACAACCACAACCATGGACACAGCAAGACGATACTTCTTTGGCCCAACGCCCGAAGAGCAAGTAAGTCCCCAGGCTCCCAAACACCAACACCATACATACATCAATTGCATAGCACTAACACTTCTGTACAGAAAAGGAAATGCAACGCCCTCCTCCGCTCCAACACCCGTAAACTCGACCGCGACCTCGCCAGCCTCAAAGCCCTCGAATCCAAAACCCGCACATACATCCTGCAAGCCTCCAAACGCGCCGCCAAGAACCCGGCCAATACCCAACAAACCCAGCAAGCCCGCGCCGAGACCCGTATCTTCGCCAAAGAACTGCTTCGAGTGCGGAAGCAAGAGAGTAGATTAGCGACGAGTAAGGCCACGCTAGCGTCAGTGGGAATGCAGGTGAATGAGGCGTTTGCGGTGAGGAAGATTGAGGGGAGTATTAGGAGTAGTGTGGGGATTATGAAGGATGTCAATATGCTGGTCAGGTTGCCGGAGTTGACGGGGAGTATGCGGGAGTTGAGTCAGGAGTTGATGAAGGCGGGGATTATTGAGGAGATGGTTAGTGATACGCTGGATGAGACGGGGGAGATGGATGTTCTTGGGGAGGATGATGAGGCGGAGGCGGAGGTGGATAAGGTGCTAGGAGAGGTGCTGAAGGATCGGGTACAGACGCCTGCTGCGCAAGTGCCGGTGGAGCCGGTGCAGCAGCAGCCTGCGGTTGTGGAGGAGGAAGAGGAGATGGATTCCGAAGAGATGCTTGCGCAGATGAGGGGCCGGCTTGAGGCATTGAAGAGTTAGAGGGGTGGCTGGGGTTTATGTCTGTTTCTCGTACGGTGTTGTGGCGTCTCAGGAGCAAGGGTTAGGATACCGAAAGATAAGGTTCGGATTTTGGGTGTGGTACCTTTATGTACACGATGCACACGATGCGGGCTTATGAAGAGTGCGGTATAAGATACTTGTGAAAGCACCGAACGCCTTGCTCGGTACCAACTCGCCTCTCTGCGATTGTTAGCCCTGCACTGCTTGTCCTGAGGATCACACACCAAGGCTACTCGAACACTAACATCACGGCGCTTCGACGTGCCAATACGACTTCTGAGTGTGAGGCAGGATTCCATCCCAATTACATTGCTTTCCGGGAATAGATCCCAAGGCTCGAAAAGTACACTCAACAACGACAGCATCAGAACATGCTGCTACCTTTAGAGACCCACTCCTCCCACAAACGACGTAAGCAGCAGGCTCGAGTTGCAACAGCAGGGTTGAAGCGCCCGTCGACGGGCGCCCTATTGAGCAACTCCGGTTCATCGCGCAGTACAACAGATGGCGTTGTTGGTATGATATGGTATTGTATAGAGTCACACCAATACCGACCAACAGGATCTGAAGCCTATACTAGTAGGACCAAATGGTGACCCGACTCTTCGGCCGGGTGATCTCCTGGTCTCTGCGGAGACGTCGAGAGCGGAAGTGAATGCTATGCGTAGCGTACAGATACCCCTACAGAGGACCTCACCGTAATGACTGCCGTCGTCCTTGGTAAAAACATGACTTTCTGACTGACTACAGAAAGGTCGTATGCGATGCTACGGATGCATGGTCGAGCAAACCGGCGGGTCGGCAGACCTCCAATGGGCTTCATACCGACGGCGGCCGGTTTATACGGAGACTCATAGTATATGCGACAAACGTCATACCATACTACGTACCCAAAAGCGTCGCCCAGGTCCGAATCGGCTGAAAAAGGGAGCAACATGCAAGAAGCTCAGCAGAGACTGCGAGAAGAACAAGATTTGCCTGCGTTGCAATCATTTGAACAGGCCTGCATTACAGGATCCAGCCATCGTCCTTCGATGCGATGATTTTAGACTACCGGCCAGCTGTGGTGCCTCCGAACGTATCCAAACGCCGGAATCTCCAGCTCATATGGACAAGACTCTCGCCGAAGGCAGAAGAGCCCTAGCAAGCTCAACAGGATGGGAGAACGCTGATTGGAGAACAATCGTCTGCGTTACTCTGATCACTGGCTTACTTCTTTGCGCTCTTGTCCAACAATGCTGCATGGTCAGCATCAAAGCTAGAGAGGGGAGAAAACCATACGAGAGACTCTCCCTGCCCTTGTACGCTCCAAAAGGCAATGACCACGCCATTCATCTTATTGGGCATCAAACCACCGGTACTGCCGTTAGACAGCAACGCTCCTGCACGCCACAAGAGGCAGACAGAGTGAGCCGAGGCATCAAGAGGCCATGAGGTGGAAGCTTTCCTGCAGGATCAACTCGGCCAAGTTCAGCTTCTCTTCTTCACTCGACCCAGTAGGATTCAACACTTCAGCAGTCCCAACAAGGTACTACCGCACATGCACATGGTGAACAGGCTTCCTCCTGAGAAGCCCTCCAGAGACGCCGACGTTAACAAGGAGTTCGAGGACGACCCGCTATGTCACGATACTGGTACCTAGGATGGCTTGGCTGATATGCTGAACCGTTGAGAGCGACCAAGTATGCCATCTTCCATTCTGTGCATACCCACGTCAATATCGGGCCGATCGTCAAAGACGGAGACCAGTTTCCATACCCACAATCTCCGCCATCTGTTCTCGAATGACGTTCACGGCTAGCGATATGCGAAACCCAATGAGCAATTTCGTCCCTCCAGCCTTGGATGGAGATGCAGAAGCATTGAGCGGCAATACACCGCAGCGCACAAGCAGCGCCAACACAGTCCTTTTCGCCGAGATGGCAGCGCCAATGGGTGTGCTAACGAGGCGTCTCCCGTACCGACAGCGATTTTGCTTGCACAAGTTTGACGGACACCTCCACGCGGCCCTCAGACACCTTCGGAGACCCTGGACAGGTTTAGCGGCTGAAAAACTGTCCCTCGCGCTGCCATTAGGGCGGCCAACTCGGCGAGAAGGACTGTCAGGGTGGATGTTGCCTAAAGCGGTTAGCGCGGTGCACGGAGTACTTAAAGAGACACAGAACTCTGTCGCTCTCCTTCCTCTCCACCGAAAACTCATGAGACCCCGGCGAGGAGCCACTCATCTCCTCAGCCCCGCAGCTCAAGCGTATGGCGCGCAGCCTGGGCTCGCGAGATTCAGGTTGGATCTCTCAGCAGGGACAGGCGTGAAAAGGTGGAAGCGGGGGGGGGGGGGGGGGCCCACTTTGCGGATCAGACACTCGTGTCCGCCATCGTACTGCTTGTGAGGAAGAGGAAGAAGAAGAAGAAGAAGAAAGAAAGAGTTTTGTACCTGACCGAGTGGTCCGTGCGTCGCGCTAACCGCTTCGGGAAACCCACTATTTATCGTATCTGACGCGATCAGAGGCAACTCTCAGGACGGGCTTATTGTGGTGAGGTTACTGCAGTAGTAGTCGTCAGAGACAAAAGAGGTATCTCGGTGGCAGGCAGCGGTATCCAAATGCAGTTCGAGGGAGGCGGTCGGGAACACAGTCATTAGGTGAGCGACATGCAACTCGCTGTGAGAAAACGGAAGCTGCGGAGAAGATGAAGATGTCGACCATCTCCGTAATCGCATGCCAGAGTTGTTAGGTCAGGCAAGGCTTGGTGGAATCGGGATTCCAGCGGTAGTAACAAGAACGGCAAGCAGGCTGGGTAGCATCTCAGTGACAGCAGCATCCAGATGTTGTTCGAGTAAACCAATCAATAGATGACCGACATCCAACTCGCTATGAGAAGCTGGTGACGGCGGCGACGACAATAAGATGTCGACGATCCCCGTAATCGCATGCCGGAGTTGGTAATGGTAGGTCAGGCAGGGCTTGATGCTATGGGATCACTGCAGCAGTCAGGTCAGAAACGGCAGGCAGTCGTCAGGCATGAAGGCAAGAATCTCGGTGGCAGCGTCATCCCAATGTTGTTTGGGAGTTACGGTCAGTAGGTCATTGACATACGACTAGCTGTGGGAAAGCAGAGACGGTGACGATGAGGGGTAGACCGACAGTCGACGATCACCGTAATCGCATGCCGGAGTTGGTAGGCCAGGCAGGGCTTGGTGCTATGAGATTATTGCAGCAGTCAGGTCAGGAACGGCAGGCAGTCGTCAGAAACAGCAGGCGAGCATCAGACATGGAAGGCAGGGATCCTGAGTGGCAGCAGCATCGAAATGTTGTTTGGGAGTCCCAGTCATAAGACGATGGGAATGCAGCTCGCTGTGAGAAAACGGCATGCATCAGAAACGGCACGCAGGCATCTCAATGACAACGGTGTCCCAATGTTGTTTGGGAGTCACGATGGGCATGCAACTCGTTGTGAGAGAACGGCAGGCATCTCGGGGATAACGGTATCCCTATGTCGTTTTGGACTCACGGTCAGTGGAGGATGGACATCCAACTCGCTGTGAGAGAACGGCAGGCATCTCGGGGATAACGGTATCCCAATGTCGTTTGGGAGTCACGGTCAGTGGACGATGGACGTTCAACTCGCTGAGAGGGAAACGCAGGCATTTCGGTGGCAGCGAAATCCAAAAGATCTTTGGAAGTTCGAGTCAGTAGATGATTGACATGTAGCTCGCTGTGAGGAAACGGCAGGCATCTCAGTGACAGCGGCACCCCAATATTGTTTGGGAGTTCCAGTCAGTAGGTGATGGGTATACAGCCCGCTGAGAGAGACCGGCAGACATCTCAGTGGCAGCGACATCCAAAAGATCTTTGGAAGTCCCAGTCAGTAGACCATCGACATGCAGCTTGCTGTGAGACAAGGAAGGCATGCATCAGACAAGGAAGGCAGGAATCTCGGTGGCAGCGGTGTCTATATCTTGTTCGGGAGTTTAGGTCAGTAGATAATGGGCTTGCAGCTCGCTAGGAGAAGAGGAAGGCAGGCATCAGACATTGAAGGCAGGAATCTCGGTGGCAGCGGCGTCTATATCTTGTTCGGGAGTTCAGGTCAGTAGATAATGGGCTTGCAGCTCGCTATGAGACAAGGAAGGCAGGCATCAGACATTGAAGGCAGGAATCTCGGTGGCAGCGGCGTCTATATCTTGATCGGGAGTTCAGGTCAGTAGGTAATGGGCTTGCAGCTCGCTATGAGAAAACGGAGATGCCAACGTGGTTCAGATGCCAGAAACTACAGGTCACTGCAGTGGTCAGGTCAGAAAGGGCAGGCAGGCATCTCAGTGGCAGCGACATCCAAAAGATCTTCGGAAGTTCCAGTCAGTAGACGATCGACTGGCGCTCGCTGTGAGAAAACGGAGATGCAAACGTGGTACAATGCTAAATACTCAAACATCGTATGGCCTTGGCCCAAATCTGCTCCAACTGTCCCATGCCTGTGATAATATATCAGATAGTCCTATAGTGCCATGCCATTATTATCCATATCCGAGAAGCAAGCCAGCAGACGCATCAGTCCTTGGAAACCGATGCACGCCACACGTCGCGCCAGCGGCGAGGACTGCCGCCAGCAACCACCTTGATTCCAACCTTCTCAGCAATGTGCTCGAATTTCTGACGAGCGGGCGACCCCTTCGTGGGCTTCTCGGGACTGCTGGTGCTCTTGGGAGGCGTGGTAGTCGAGGTCTCGCCGCGAGCGAGGCCGCCATAGGTAGCGATGGAGGAAGCTGACTTCCACTCGAGCGGTGAGAATACGCGGGACCGACGTTGCTCAGCTGCCTGCCATCCAGCGATGAACTCTGCAGATTTCTCCGAAAGGTCGATAGCACCGTCTGAGGCTATGGGAGCGCTTGGTACATCCAGGAGACGGCTCTTGGGGCTGAGATTATGGACCTGACGGTCGATATCCACAGGACTGGCTGGCGGAGCGGCCGGTGGTTGTTTAGGTGTCTCTGCGGCATTCATAGTCGACGGAGGGCCGTTTTGGCGGGTTGAGAAGGATTTCGTATCCGTGGGAAAGAAATCTGCAGTCACGAAGCTCGATATGCTGGAGCTGCGGAGCTGTGGAGCAGGTTTTCTCGCTGGGGTGTCGGCATTCTGAGTAGACGGCGGCGGTAGTCCGGGGGTGTAAACTGGACTCATGGGATTGAGCGGCTTGGATGGCGATTTGATGGGCACGGCGTGCGATTGGACGAAAGATCGAGCGCCATCGGTTTGTGGGATGATGTCGAGCTCCGGTAGGCCGACAGAGGCCATGGATCCATCCATCGTTGCTGGTGGGATGAATGGAAACACGGGCGGCTGCCAGAATGGACTAAAAGCTGGCGGTGGTGGTTGAGATACCTGCAAGCTCTTGAGAGCCTTGCGCACGGTGTCCTTGGCGACGACGAGCTCGCGGCGTCTGGCAACGAGGGCGTCCTTGGCGCCTTTGCCCATGGTACGGCTGTGAAGCACCTCCGTCTTGTCGATGTCCTTGGATTCGTTCTCGAGCTTGGCGTACTCCAGCTCCAAAGCGTTCATCTGAGAGGTGATGGATGGCACAGGCGGCACAATGCGGGACGTGTTGCGCGGCTGTGGGATGGGAGCGGGGCCAGGAAGGCTTGGAGTAGCACCGGTGATGTTGAGGTTTGGAGCCGGCATGTAGAGCTGCAGACCAGTGGCGGTCTCGTGGAGCGGTAGGACGATACCGTCGACGATCTGGCAGAGGCGGCCGTTGACGTCTTGGGCGACGAAGCCGTTCTGAGTAGCTTGAGTCCATTGGAGCGGCTGAGCCTTGCCGACAGGGTGGTTGGGAGCAAACTTGATGAGGCCACCATTGGTCTGCAGAAGTGGTTCGGTCAGCACGATCCCAAACAGCAGAGGCAACGCTGTGCCTGCGAGAGGACGACACGTACCTTGATGGCACTGTAGCCGTAGCGGGGATGACAGAGCGGTGACTGCTCGCTGGGCACAATGCGTCCGCCAGCGGTAACACGGACGTGAGTGGGCGAGCCGTGAGCCTTGACGAGGGATTCGATCTTCTTCTTGCGGAGCGAGGGTGTCGGGGATGGACGGGGCTTGAAGGGGCCAGCTGGGCGGAGGACCTGGTTATTGGACGCGATCTCGCCGAGGACAGGTGCGGTCTTGATCGGCGGAGGGCCCTGTGGGCGGTCGTTGTCGGACGCGTTGGTAGAGCGATTCTCCTTGTTGGATGGGATGCGGAGGCTCGAGTTGGCAGAGGCGCGAGACTTCCAAGAGCGAGCAGCAAAAGACCTGGAGCCGCGAAGGACGTGCTCTGTGGGAGAGGCTGTCAGCAAATCGACCCAGGCAGAGTGGGCTGTGAAAGTGGGAGAGTGGTCGTTCTCCATGATGGTTGAAGAGTAGAACAGCCTGGAGGGTGCGCTGGTGGTCGATCGCAAGGTGGGGAGAATGGAGTGGGGTGTTTGTTGACATATGATGTCGGTGGTGCAGGAAGTGCGGGAGTGGCAAATTGCTTACCCTTGACGAGCTCGGCATCATCACCATCGTGCTCCTCGATGGCCTCGCGAAGCTTGGGCTGCGATGTCGTACCACGAAGGC
This sequence comes from Neocatenulostroma microsporum, assembly GCA_022814695.1. NCBI lineage: Eukaryota > Fungi > Ascomycota > Dothideomycetes > Mycosphaerellales > Teratosphaeriaceae > Neocatenulostroma > Neocatenulostroma microsporum. The sequence goes on from JAKLLW010001184.1 coordinate 13,430, forward strand.
GGTGGAGCTCCTCGGCGGAGTAGATGCGGCGAGTGGATCTCATGGACGCCATTGTGCTGGTGTGGTCGCTGGAGAGTGTTTGGGTATGTTGGGAAGTGGATTGTTGGTCTGGATGGGTTGCAATGGCTGTCGACGATGTTAGCATTGTTCTCAGAAGGGAGGCAGGAGACATACTGGATTGTGGCGGAAGCCAGTCAGCTAATCAAGAAGATCGGTTCGTGGAGAACGAGTGTGCGAGGATGTTGGAAAGTGGATTGTTGGTTTGGATGGTCGGGTTGCGATGGCTGCCAGCGATGTTAGCATTGTCCTCAGAAGGGAAACAGGAAACATACTGGGTCGTGGCGGAAGCCAGTCAACTATCCAAGAAGATTGGTTCGTGGGAGAACGAGTGTGCGAGTATGAAGAGTTGGGAATGTGCGGGTTGCAGTGCGTATGTGTTGTTGTGGTGCGAAGAGGAAGATGGAGGAAGAGAGGAGAAAACAGGAGTTAAGTACTGTAGCCCTGTCGATAGTCGCAGGAGGTGCATCTGGAGGCCCACTCTGTTGCATGCGCAGGCGCCAGCTTGTCCGAGAGCAAGAGCATGAGGCTTGAGAAGGCGTTGGTCCGACATCAGCGCAGGCGCCAGCTTGTCCGAGAGCAAGAGCATGGGGTTTGAGAAGGCGTTGGCCCAATGTCAGCGCAGGCGCCAGCTTGTCCGAGAGCAAGAGCATGAGTTCGAGAAGGCGTTGGCGGGAAATCAGCGCAGGCGCAGAATGCTAGGCGGTAAAGGACGGCCAGGCGATGGAAGGTGTTGCGGTTGCAGTTTGTGATAGCGCAGGAGCAACGATACCGGAAAGAGCATGAGCTGTGCAAGCCGGCAAGGCAGTCAACGGGCTCACTTGGGGTAGTGTTGGGGTGTACTGGCGTTTGCCGAGCTTGCGCACCAGGCCACAGGACGTAGCAGGAAAGCTCCGTGCGAAGCGATTCCATACGCTCACTGAGGTAACTGTAATTCGAGCCATGCGAGCTGAGTTGTTATGTCTGGGCCGATTGACTGGCTTCGCATGACTCCGATCACGTGCTCCCGGACGAAACCGCAGTGTTCTTGCCATGCGCGTCGTAGCAAGCTGCGTCCGTAATTCTGTTTGTGGCAGGAGTGCCGCGTTGAGCGAAGAGCAAGTGCTGGATATGTGCGAATGTCGAAGGAACAGCCGACAGAGGACCGTTGTGGAGGTTGCAAGAGCTGCCTCGACTGTTGAATTCGTGAACGTGGAAGCCATGTTGCAGTCGAGAAGCAGGTTTGTGTCCGCATCGAGAGTGTTCCGAGCCGCTGCAGGAAGGAGCGATGGTGATAGCAGGTGTCACCGACTCGATCCTTGTCAACAACGGCGCCTCGTATGCCTAAAACGTTCAGGCACGACACTTCTGAGACCTCTCGGTCGGAGTTGAGCGAAGATCATGGCAGCATCGTCGAATTGGATCAAAAGGCCCAAGCCGCAGGCTTTTGAACCCTCATACACAAGCCCTCCATTGCCTACTAAGAAGAAATGCACTCTTGGTCACTCGCAAGAGCTTGCCTTGTGTGAGAGGGATAACTGCAGCACCTTACCGAGTATGGCAATCGGAGCTGGCGGCATGCCGAGTTGTATCGAAGTCAAAGTAGGTGCGGAGAGACTACCGTCCGCTTGAGCAAAGTGCACCCACATCATCTGGTAAGTGGTGTTGCCTTTCTTCGTAGTGCCAAGAGCTCGTACCGAAGTGCGTCGAGGTCGGGAAGGATCTCCTGAGCAGGCGCAAGAGCTAACTTTCGGCATCTTGTGATGCGCGGCGGCCGTAGGTGTCACGAAACGGACGTCTTAACTTTGGTCAAGGGAAACCCAGGTACGGAACCTAATGTCAAGACTTGCTGCTTACAGGCGAGAGTGAAGGTATGCTGAACGAAATCTCTCTTACCAGCTTGCTGGGCACGATGTGTAGAGAGGTCTGACCTTAGACATGTCCTCGCTGACAGCCCGGACTCCTTGTTGTCCCAGTATTAAATCGTCCTGGCCCTTGGTAAGCTCGGTATCATCTCACCGTGAGCCTCTGAACCCTCGGAACCAACTCCAGTGTGTCCTTCGACACCACATCTTCCGGCCGTGCGACCTCCGGCAGAGTACATGTCCCTCCATCCCAGGCCACGATCACTACTGTTTCTAGAAGCTTGAGGTACAATGGAGCACCGCACATGTCTGCCTTGTTGATATCGCGCAGATTATGCAGCGTAGCTCGGCTGTCGTATGAGGCACACGCAGGTGGTGCAGGCCGTTTGCCGAGTAGATGCGCCGAGATTGTACATCGATCGCGATTGAGCTATGTGTGCAGCTAGACAGTTTCATGTCGTTCCCTCTGCGCCGGCTTTGGCCTGCCTCGTTGCATCATGAGTGTCGAGATGCGAGGGTACAACGTAGGCGTGCTGAGTACGGGCTCAATGCCGTGGGCAGCTATCGCATCTTTCAGGTTCCGACTCTTGTGAATGCCCTGATCCTATTCGCCGTCCTCGCTCTTCATCCCACTACAGCAGATATCCCAGTGTGGTCCAAATGATCAAACTCCTACGCATCCTCATGATAAGCAATCTTTCCACCAGATCTTCCGACTTGTACCAAACACCACGCTAATCCCGTACGCGCAAAGATCTGCAGACCACCAAATGCACACCCGGCAATGGCGACGGCCAACGCTTGTATTTACTTGTTCTTCGTCTGCTTGTACGTGAACCGTTTCCGTGTCCTGATTGTGATGTTAGCACCACCCGACCTGGCACAATATGCATCTCTACGCACGGCGAGAATTCTCCAAGCTTGTGTCCAACCATATCCTCTGTTATCCGCACATCATGGTAGATCTTGCCATTGTACACCTGGAAGATGAGGCCGACGAAATTTGGTAGGATCGTGGCAGCCCGGGCTTGCGTCTTGATGGGTGGTGTTCGCTCGCCGGCTTTGGGTCGTACGATAGGGAGACTGCACTGGAAGTCAATGTGATGTCTCCGGGATATGGTATGTCGGAAGTCTTACGGTACGATGTGCGGCCCTGTCGAGGCGATGTTAGCAATCATTATGAGGATGGGCCATCTAAGACTGGCTTACCCTTCCACACCGATCTTGCGAATAGCGCGGTCGTTGGTCTCATGATGTCGTTTTCGCTGTATAAGGTAGCTATTGCATGCTCGTGTAATGCTTGGTCGTGAATTCATGTGAATGGCAGGCACGGAGTTGATTCTCCTTTAGGAAGTTCCGAAACCCATTAGCCGACGCGCGAATTTCGTGTTCAGGCTGCCGCGCATTCTGGCCCAATCGTTCAAAGTTCTCCGTTCACAATCCGAGATATATAAACTGACAATCTTCCTCTTGTGCAGTATCATGACAAGGAAGTTCGCAAGGGGAACAAGAATCAGCCCTCAGCACGCATCGCACATCCACCATGCCGAGCTCCAACTGTAAGCATCGCCACAGAACGACTCAAGAACAAGATGCTGACACTGCTATAGCTCCGGACACGATCCGTATCCTCGTCTCTACCGACAATCATGTGGGCTACATGGAGCGCGATGCCGAGCGTGGCAACGATAGCTGGACGTCCTTCCACGAAGTCATGTGTCTTGCAAGGGAACGCGACGTCGACATGGTCCTTCTCGCCGGCGACCTGTTCCACGAGAACAAGCCGAGCCGCAAGTCGATGTACCAGGTTATGCGGAGTCTGCGATTGAACTGCTACGGTGAGAAGCCGTGCGAGCTCGAGATGCTCAGTGACGCGAGCGAGACTTTCGCTGGAGCGTTCAACCACGTGAACTACGAGGATCCGGACATCAACGTTGCGATACCGGTCTTCTCGATCCACGGCAATCACGACGATCCTTCAGGTCCCGGTGGCTATGCTGCGCTTGATCTTCTGCAGATGTCTGGTCTCATCAACTACTACGGTCGAACACCAGAGTCCGACAACATCCTCATCAAGCCGGTATTACTGCAGAAAGGCAACACAAAGCTCGCTCTATATGGTATGAGCAATGTGCGCGATGAGCGCCTCTTCCGTACATTTCGTGACGGTAACGTCAAATTCTTCCAACCGAACACGCAGAAGGATGACTGGTTCAATCTAATGAGCGTACATCAGAACCACTACGCACACACCGAGACTGGCTATCTACCCGAGAACTTCTTGCCTACTTGGCTCGACTTAGTTGTCTGGGGCCACGAGCACGAGTGTCTCATCGACCCAAGACACAACCCCGAAACAGGCTTCCGCGTGATGCAGCCTGGCTCGTCTGTCGCTACTTCACTGGTCCCTGGAGAAGCTGTCGAAAAGCA
>JAKLLW010001185.1:0-17748 GCA_022814695.1 Neocatenulostroma microsporum
ACTTTCGGTATGGAATGGAGCGAGAAGTACATCTTCACCTACATCGACACCCGTCTTCTCCAGGTCCTTTACACGAATTTCAACAAGCCGTTCTGGCAGAAGGGCGACTTCCCTGTCTCCGACTCCAACGGCACCCGTCTTGTCAACCCCTGGGATGGACCTGGCACCAGTGACGCCACGCCTTTCGACCAAGAGTTCTACCTTATTCTGAACGTCGCTGTCGGCGGTACCAACGGCTGGTTTGAGGACGGCGTGGCCGGTAAGCCCTGGGTTGACGCTTCGGACACTGCTCCCCTCAACTTCTGGCAGGCGAGGGATCAATGGTATCCTACATGGAAGGAGGATACGAGCACCATGCAGATCAAGAGCGTAAGTCCCCCATATGAGCACAAAGTAGAACCTTTACTTGATATCCATGCTAACACTCGTGGAAATACAGGTAAAAATGTACCAGCAACAAGGATATAAGGGATGTACTTGATGTTTTGGATCTTGTTTGCTGTTGTAGTAGAGCATGGGCATGGCGTTATCTGGGTTGGGATTGATACCTGGAAACCCTCGTGTAAGTAAGAGCTACGATGTACGAGATTGGGCATATAGAGGGAAGATATCTGAGCTATGTGGCCCAGTAACAAATGAACACATCCTTCATTCACCAACATACCCTGTTACTACGCTCACTGCTTCTGGCTTCACCACCTAATCTCTTTGACTGGTGTGCAACTTCACTTACTCACTTACACACTGACTTCAGCATTCACTTCGCACAGCAGTCGCAACACATCCGATAACGACAAACATGCGCGCGAAACAATCGCTTTTCGGCCTCCTAAAGCTGCCACCTCGGCACCACTGTCCATCGTGGACCGCTTTTTGCTCCAACAACCACAAGGGCAGGAAGCCGGCATGAATCCCCCAACTGCCAATACCCTTGCAGCCATGCTCTGCGGTGACCGCAGCCACATCAATCCCAACGACTCAGACGCAGAACACCAAGCCCGCAGCTCCTGCACCGCTCGCAAACTGCTTGTGCAGAAATGGGATGGCACAGTCTACAGCATCCACGGAAGATCCATCGTCATGCCTCCTCTCCCAGAGCAAAAGAAGAAAGACCGATTTGCATCAACAAACCAACCGTCTCCCAAGATTGCACCTGGGGACCCCAAGGTTGGGGTAGCAAATAAAGCTTCCATCAAAGACTGGCTGGTCACGAAGTCTAATACTCACTTGGAGGGCAGCGGCGCAAACAAGGGCGCCGGGAAGGATAAGGGTGATGAAGTAAAGGACGACGAGTGGCAGGTCCTTGGTGAGGAGGACTGGTCTGCTTAACACCTCTCCGCACGCAAGTGAGAAGCAGCGACGGACGAGAAGAGGCTGACGAATGTTGATCTTCGAAAGGCAGATATGACGGGGCCGAGGCCATCAAGGCCGCCTGCAGAGCAACAACAGTTCGTCGGCACGGTCGCCGTCAATCCGCCGGATCTCTTTACACATAACGTTCCATGGCTCTGCAGCCTTGCAGCATCTGTGGGAGACTGCAAGCGCCTCGGTTCCGTGCGCAGGCAAGCAAGATCTATACATGAGCTATCTCACCAAATTTCATCGATACATATCCACATTCTCACATACCTCTTCTCTTTTCGTGGCTAAGGGTTCAAGCCTTCTCCGCAGCGTCCAATAGACCCTGCAAGTTCATGCTCTTAGGCCTCTCAATAGGCAGACCCAAAGCTCTGTCCCAGATGAGCTGTGCCAATGGCCCCAGTCCTCTCGACACGCCGAAAGTAGCAGTGTAGTAAAGAGTCTCCTTGAATCCATAATGATGGAAGAGCACACCAGATGAAGAGTCCACATTCGGGAACGGGTTCTTCGTCTTGCCATGCTCTTGCAGCACCCCCGGAGCAATCTCGCTGTTCTTCTTCACGAGCTGGAAGACTGGGTCCTTCGCAATCTCTGGCCGTGCGGAAGCGAAGTCCATGAGTGCCTCAAAGCGCGGGTCAGGCTTGCGAAGCACAGCGTGGCCGTAACCTGGAATGACACGGCCGGATTTGAGGGTGCTCCACAGGTAGTCCTTCACATCTTGCTCCGAGAATTGTTCGCCGACGTGGGATTGCATTTGCAGGATCCACCTCAGGACTTCCTGGGCGGCGAGACCGTGGAGAGGGCCGGCGAGACCTTGTAGACCTGCGCTGTAGCTTAGGAAAGGGTCTGAGAGGGCAGAGCCGACGAGATGAGTGGCGTGCGCTGAGACGTTTCCGCCCTCGTGGTCACCGTGCAGAGCGAGATATAGACGGAGGAGGTCCTGGAAGCCTTCGTTTTCTGAGCCGCCTTTACCGAGCATAGCGGCAAAGTTGTAGGACCAATCTTGAGACTCGTCGACTTGGGCTGGAAGAGCTCCGCCTCCACGGTAAGCGTTTTGGTAGATCTTTGCGGCGATGGTGGGCAGCTTTGCGAGAAGGGAGATGGAGTCGTCGAAAGTGGGCTCCCAGTACTCTGCTTTGTTTAGGCCGGCTTCGTACGCTTTGGCGAACTTGGACTCGTAGTTGAGGGCCGAGACAGCGCAGGCGAACTGGGTCATTGGGTGCAAGTCCTTGGGGAAGTTGTCGAGCATCTGCTCGACGAATTTGGGAATGGAGGCTTTCTGGGCGAGCTCTTTGCTGAAGGCACGGACTTGGTTGACTGACGGGACTTGGCCGGTCAAGAGAAGCCAGAACATCGACTCAGGAAGCATCTCAGTGCCGGAGGTGCCCTTCGGGAGTTCAGCCTGGCAGTCCTTGATCGTACGGCCGTGGAAACGGATGCCTTCGTTTGCGTCTAGGACCGAGCCCTCCCATACCATGGCTTTGAGGCCTCGCATGCCACCGAGGGTGTTTTCTATCTTCACTTCACCGATGTTTTTGCTGGACTGAGCCTTGACCTTCTTGAGGAGCTCGCGCTTGGCTGGAATGCATTCTTTGAGGGTGGCCTTGAGGTCGGGTTCGCTAGTAGCATAGCTGCGGGAGGTGTGGTAGGCGATGGGTGAGAGCTGAGATTAATCATTAGCCTACGTTGTATATTGGTGTTGTCGGAGCTGGTACCTTGGAAGCTCTCAATGCCCTCGTCGCCGTCCTCGTAGAAAGAGCCATTGTGTTGTTCGTCTCGTCTCAACTGCTCGCGTTCCTTCCTTCGGACAATGACCCCGCTTTCACCTGCTGCTGCTCTTCTGTTGCTGGAGACGAATACTCTAAGCCTCACAATGGCAGAGAAGTTGGTGATGAATGGCGGTCTGGCAAGGCTACATATATATAAAAGGCTACATATATATATATATAATTCCCGAGAAGGTGTTCGTCTGCAAGAAAATGTGACGAGCTCCGACGACGATAGCGCAGCTAATGCAGTAGCTCGGTGAGAGGGAAGCTCTCCAAACTCTCCACCTCGGCTCAGCGAGTCAACTCGGCTAGCATGGGTACTAATCGTTCCTTCGCCGGTCACTAGGTACAGTATCATCTGGGGAAGAGGGAAATATATCTCCGATGTCGCTCACGACACGGCGACGACGAGGTGCTTCTGTAGTTGTATGACCAACCCTGCCTGAGTGTACAAACTACCTGCTTGATTGATTGTTCAGCGCGTGAGCTTGCGGTATCGCAGGAAGAGCGTGGTTGGGAGAAGCATAAGATGGGAAGATAGCTCGAAGCATATCATCACACAAACAAGCACACTCGAGCTTCGGTATCAGCCAGCAACGAGACGAAACGAGAGATAGCACAGCAGGATGTTCAGACCAGTCGCCAGAGCGCTACGGCAACAGCGACGATGTCCCACTAAACCTACCTCCACCCTGCGACCCTCCTTGGCCCATCCAGTCATACGAACAGTCTCCTCCAGCGCAGCCCACATGCAGTCTCTCTCTCCAGTAAACCCACCCTTACCCTCCACAGCACCAACCGACTCCTTTCACCTGCTCCCCGAGTCCGAGAAAGCATCCGCCGAAGATGCGATATTCAATGAGCAAGTCAAGCAAGTCCGCGAATGGTGGTCCTCTCCGCGATACAAGGGCATCAAGCGCCCGTACAGCCCCGAAGATGTCGTTAGCAAGCGAGGAACACTGCAACAGGTCTATCCATCCTCACTCATGGCACGGAAACTGTTCAATCTGCTGGAGGAGCGCTCAGCAGCTGGGCAACCGGTACATACCATGGGTGCGATAGACCCTGTGCAGATGACGCAGCAGGCGCCTCATCAGGAGATCCTCTATGTATCTGGTTGGGCTTGTAGCTCAGTGTTGACGAGTACGAATGAAGTCAGTCCGGATTTTGGAGATTACCCTTACAATACCGTACCCAACCAGGTGCAGAGGCTGTTTAAAGCGCAGCAATTGCACGATAGAAAACACTACGATGCTCGCCGAGCAATGTCAGCGGAGAAGAGGGCGAAGGAGCCATATGTAGACTACCTGAGGCCCATCGTTGCGGATGGCGACACAGGCCACGGTGGACTGAGCGCGGTGTTGAAGCTGGCGAAGCTGTTCGCGGAGAACGGAGCAGCAGCAGTACACTTCGAAGACCAATTACACGGTGGTAAGAAATGCGGGCATTTGGCTGGCAAAGTTCTCGTACCTGTAGGCGAGCACATCAACCGTCTCACCGCGGCGCGATTCCAGTGGGATCTCATGGGCTGCGAGAACCTCGTAATCGCGCGGACAGACAGTGAGAGTGGCAAGCTCTTGAGCTCAGCCATCGACGCGAGAGACCACGAGTACATCCTCGGTGTCACCGAGACCAATGTCGAGCCCTTGGCGGAAACGCTTTTCATCATGGAGCAAGAAGGCGCCACCTCAGCCGAAATCGATGCTTACGAAGCGAGATGGACAAAAGAGCACAAACTAGTAACTTTCGACGAAGCAGCCGAAGCGCACATCAAAGCTCAAGGCAAAGATGCATCCTCCTACCTCTCACAAATGGCGAAACAACGCGACACACCCCTCCACCGCCGTCGCCAGATCGCCACAGAAGCCGCAGGAGGCAAACCCGTAGCTTTCAACTGGGACGTCCCTCGCACTCGGGAAGGCTTCTACCACTACCGTGCCGGTCTCCCAGCTGCGACAAAACGTGCCATCGAGTTCGCGCCTTTCGCTGACTTGCTCTGGCTCGAAACTGCCGACCCTTCTGTCGAGAAAGCCGCAGGTTTCTCGAAGGAGATTAGGCAAGCGTATCCGGGCAAGAAACTCGTTTACAACCTTTCTCCCTCCTTCAACTGGAGCGCCCACGGCTTCACCGATGCTACCTTGAAGTCTTTCATCTGGGATCTTGCGTCGCATGGCTTTGTGCTTCAGCTCATATCGCTTGCTGGTCTTCATAGCACAGCGACTATTACGAGTGAACTAGCGAGGAATTACAAGACCGAGGGTATGAAGGCTTATGTTGAGCTGGTACAGAGAAGGGAGAAGGAGCTTGGTGTTGATGTGCTTACGCATCAGAAGTGGTCGGGTGCGAGTTACCTGGATGGTATCATTGGAGCTATTCAAGCTGGGAGCTCGAGTTCGAGGTCTATGGGCGAGGGCAACACCGAAGGCTCGTTCTGAGGGAAGACGGGACGGCTATAATTGTACAAGTGGGACGGCGTATATATGGAAGGGACTGTCATGTAGCGTTTCTTATCTTTGATACCATTGTATGTACGTCTTGCGGCAGCTGTGCATAGCCTGTCAGCCCGTCACCGCCCTGTTGGCAGAACTTTGTCTCAGATCGATCGTACCTTGCAGTAGCGCAGATGTCGATCCTCCACCTCCGTCATCACTTTTGGCGCAATGTGAACTTCGAGTGCGATCTTGACTTGTTGACTGCGTTCATCTCAAAGTCGCATTCTTGCGTCCTCGACCATCACTGCCAGGAACTGTGCGGCTCGCTTCATTTTACTTGTTGTGCGTGTGAGGTCTTCCATGTGACTCACCTCGCGTCTTGTGACTGCCGTCAAGCTACGCTCACTTCACCTGTTGCGAACTCCGTTACAACGTCTCTATTACTCTCCAAAGACCCTCTTGAGCGCTACAACTCCAGCTATGGCGCGCACAACTCGCGCTTCAGCTGCTGCGGCAGCCCATCCAGCTTCGCCGACTACCAAGACGCAAGCGAAGAAAGAACCAGCCCAACTCTCCAGTCCACCGTCAACGCCCGCCCCCGGAAGCCGCAAGCGGGCGCGCAAAGCCGTCAAAGTCGAGGACGATGGCGATGTCAACGAGCTGCCGCACAACCTCGGGACGGCTTTGCCTACTCCGGGGGCCGACGATGATGCTGAGCAAGAGCGACCGCCACCGAAGAAGCGAGCCAAGCGCGCGCTGAAGAACGAAAAGACCGAGGATCTAAAGGAGAATTTACTCGATGCGACGGACGATGCTGTCAAAGCTGAAGATGCCAAAGAGCAATTTGCACCAGAGCCGACGCCCAAGAAGACTCCGAAGAAGGCGAACTATGGCCTCACTCCTGGTCAGACGCCGTACCCTGACTACCCGAATCCGACGGCGGAAGAGTGCCACGAAGTCGTCCGTCTGTTGGAAAAGGTCCACGGCAAAGTCACAGCACCGAACGCCATCCCACCACCCAGCTTAGATGTCTCCGGCTGTGGCGAGGTGCCCTCGGTCCTTGATGCTCTGATCCGGACTCGACTGAGCGCCAACACGACGAACAAGAACTCCAGCACAGCCTTCCAAGGCCTCGTAAAGCGCTTCGGTACCCTATCCGAAGGCATCGGCAAAGGCAGCGTAGACTGGGATGCTGTGCGCACGGCATCGCAGAAGGACGTCTTCCACGCCATCGAGCGTGGCGGTCTCGCTGATCGCAAATCCAAGGACATTCAAGCCATCCTGCAAATTGCCTGGGATGAGCAGCAAGAGCGTAAAGCAGCCTTGACCGCCGAATCCTCCGATATCACAGCCGCAGGCGCCGAGAAGGAGCCAGCGGCAGAGAAGAACCAAGAAATCGAGAAAGCAGAAAAGAACATCATCTCCCTCGACCACCTCCACCTCCTTTCCACAGACGACGCAATCAACAAAATGCTCACCTACCCAGGTATCGGCCCCAAGACCGCATCCTGCGTTGCGCTCTTCTGCCTTCAGCGCCCCAGCTTCGCGGTCGACACTCACGTCTTCCGCCTTTGCCAGTACTTGGGCTGGGTGCCCAAGACCGCAAAGAAGGGCCAGCCGAAGGTGGATAGGAACACGACGTACTCCCACTGCGACGTCCGTATCCCGGATGAGCTGAAGTACCCACTTCATCAGTTGCTGATCAAGCATGGCAAGACCTGTCCGAGGTGTAGGGCTATTACGGGGCAGAGCAGTGCGGACTGGGAGAAGGGGTGTCCGATTGAGCATTTGGTGAAGAGGCATGGGGCGAAGAAGGGTGGGGTTAGTGTCGCGCAGAGGAAGAAGGCTAAGGAGGCTGCTGGTGCGGAGGATGATGATGTAGAGGATGAGGTCGAGGATGAGGTCATGGGAGAGGAGGGGAGTGAGTTGAGTGATGTTCCGGATGAGGAGCTTGAGGCGGCTCAGGGTGAGGTGCAGTTGGAGAAGATGGCGAAGGCGACTTCGAAGGGAAAGGGAGGTTCGAAGGGGAGGGGCAAGAAGTGAATGCTTGTCTGATGAGGAACCTTCTAGGGCTCCAGAGGAGAGCTTGACCTGCGATCTACGCTCTCAGAGGCATATGTAACCATATCATGTACTATATAGTGCCATGAACTTACTATATCTATACTGTGATGTTTGCACACGCAAATACGACGATACTGGTGATGCCGTAAAGACCGGCGCAAGACGACCCATACACACAACAGCAATTCACCTGCAATCTACGACCCAGGCCAAACAGATGTATACAATCTACGGCCCATCACGTTAGTCGCTAATGGTGACCTCGCGCACCCCAAGGCCACCCACGCTGCATCTGCATCTGCATTTCACCCTGCCTCTGCTCCTGCCTCCTCAAAGCCGCATTTCCAGCTCTCTCAACAAGCATCCTCAACCACACAGCTCTAATAACCATATTCTTGTAGTAATGAAACTGCGCCCGGCTGGGTCCAGCTGTCAGTAACTGCCAGATCCGCGCTTGCAGGATGCTAATCTCTTCTCCGAGGTAGCGTAGAGTAGGGTCGTCCTGGACAGCGTAGTACTGCGAGTAAGCATCCGTCATCACCTGGTTAGCGTACGAAAGCGCTTCGCGTAGAGATTCGATGTGGTACCAATGCCCGCCTAGAACGTTTTTGAGAGGGACCCAGTTGTTGTGACCTGGAGGGTTCTGGATGAGGTGCATGAGTTGTTCTAGTCTGCGTTGGTCTCGTGGCATGCTGGTTTGGGCGCTTTGTCGGCGGGCTCGGCTGCTGAGGCGGTGGATCTTGGAGATCTACTGCGTCGAGTCTCGGCCTATATGCGCGGAGGGAGCTGGATTGCTACCGGATTTTCTGTCATTGATGAGACGTAGGAGGTAGTGCTTGTCAAACTGCAAGCCAATGCCGCGTCCGACCCATTTACTATTTGTCCTTTTACACAACGACCTTGCTTTCCTTCGTATGAACAAAGCTATGGAATCTGCTCACCAGTGCGCCAAGTCCATTGTTCCCCTACAAGCCTGACTCAAACCCGACCGGCGCTCACACAGCCTTCTTGCACCGTCAAGTGCGAAGTGAGAGTCTGATAGAGTGGCCAGATATTGTCGCAGTGGACGGCCTGCTCAAGAAAGCACTTTACACGACTAGTGTTCGAATTGTCACCAAAAGCATCTAGCTCATTTCCCTTTCCATTGCTTCCTGCCGTCGCCGCGCATTTTCACCCATCTCTTCAATGCACATCCGAAACGCCACACAAGTCGTGATCAGATGCTTGCACCATTCTTTGAACGATCGCCGAAACTTCTCAGGTGGCCGCTCGCCCGAGAATAGCGAACTTATTTCCTTTTGGAGACCATATAGAGCGTTTCGACCAGGTGGGAAAGCCTGTTTGAAGCCTCCTTCCTGCCACACGTCCTTGCAAGAGAGGGGAGCGTACGAAGCGATCTTGTTCGCATAGGCTAGAGCGTCTCTAAGGTCTGCACAGAACAGCCAGTGAGACTTCAAGAGCTCTTTTAGGATTATCAGATGGCGATCGTTGCATGAAGGGTCCTTGATGAGCCGCTTGACCTGCTGGAGAGTGGCGGCTCGCTGCCAGAGGTGGAAGACGGTGCGGCGTGCGGCGCCCCATGCTACCAGGTGTATAGTGTGGGCCGAGAGGGATGAAGTGATGAGGCTTTTATGCAAGCCAACGTTTCCGTTTGCTACAACGCCTGGGCTTGCGTTCCAACGGCCTAAGCCATATGCGCCTGAGCCATATGCTAGCTCAACAATGGCTCCCTCGAGTCAGTCTTTTGCATAGCTGAGGAGGCGTCTGCGAGAAGGTGCGGCGACCCAATGCGGTGAACAGAAGCCCTGATGGAGCAATCGACTGCCAATGGCTGCCTTCCGGATCAGGCATAATCAGGCAGCGTATCGGAGTCGAAGGCAGCGGTGACCTTCATCAGGCAATGAGGCTGAGGATATATCTTGATACTCGGCATATTCGCATAGTCCATACAACGGACAGTACAATCTTCTCAGCACTCAAGTCAGCAAACATTCTCAAGCAAGCGGCATGCCACAGCAATCAGCGACCAGCGCCTCCTCGAACCGGACGGCAGCCCAGTACACGAACCCAGCGGAGACCTCGTGGCAACCAAACAGAGTACAGTACCTGCAGCAGCTCATCGCGCATCCAGTGGGCCAGGGCCTCGATACTCTCAATCGCGCCGTCTTCGATGGCAGCAACTCCACTGAGACCCTGAAGGACATTATGGCCTTCGCTCAGCTCCAGCTTACAAACGCCATCGCTGCGCACAGGGATATCTGGTCCCGGCCTGACTTCCGAGTCACGGCGAATGAAGCCGAGAAGCTGAATCACCAAGTCGCTAGACTGTGCGGGGCGGGCATATCGACCGTAGTGGGCGGTGCACCAGAGAGCGAGGCGTCGTTTGAGAAGCAAAGAAGGGACAAGTAAGTAACCAATTGAGTCATGCCATTATCGTCTGTCTGAGGCTTTTGCTGATTCGCTTGCAGGTCCAAGCAGCTCATCATGCAGGCTGTGAGGCTGCGCAAGCGGGTCGAGCATACGGCAGGTGAGGTGAGAAGCCGGCTCGCCAGGGAGGCTGGCGGGATATCAAAGTGATGATGCATGTATATGGCCGGGTCGGCTCAATTCCAGTGCCTCATCATCATTACAGGGATGCTTGGAAAGATGGGTCTAGTCCAGAGTATCTAGAAGCAAGTGCATCGAGATCGGCTTCAAGATCCGGGTGAGATGCGACCGATGCTCAACGAAAATCCTAGCAAGCATTAGCAGTACAAGACAGGCTCACATAGAGGGGCGCACGTAGATGTTGTGACGGATAGGTCCAACAAGCCCAAGACCGCGTCTTCATGACTTTCGTCCAAGTATCCACTCCTGAAGACCACCTCAATCGCATGAAACAGCTCATCGCCCAGCCGCCTCCCCCTGGCTTTAAGGCCTTGCGCTACACAGTCTACGCCCCATTAGAGCACACATCTCTGCCAGTACTCAAAGAAGCCCTAAGATTCGCTCACCAGCTGCTTTTCGAGGAGATGGCGAACCACGTGGGCCGATGGACAGAGCCAGAACTTCGTGTTATGGCTGAACAAGCCGCACAGCTGAACAATAAAGTCGCGTGGCTATCCGTTAACGAAGCGTCGACTCCGAAAGCATGTCGGTACGCCATTGTGAGAGCTGTGCAGATCAGGGCAGAACTGGAGAAGGCAAGTGTAAGATTGAATGCGCGCAAGAATAAGCCGGGCGAGGCAGAAGATGAGAACACAGCAGAGGTCGACGGCCGTCCGGGCGTGTGGGAGACGCCTGAGTATCGGACCCCTGTTCAACGAGGATTCCTGGTGGTCCGTAGTAGAACGATCTAGGAAGTATAGAAGTGCTTTTGTGGTGCTGCGAAAGAGCTAGTGCCCATGGCTGCAGATTCGCTCGCCCAAGTATAAGCTATGCGGCAGTGCCATGCTTACTACCTGCGTGGTGGCCTGACTGCTTGCACAATCGCCTGGTACTGAATCCACGGCCGGGAGGTGGCTGACGAGTGG
Source organism: Neocatenulostroma microsporum (assembly GCA_022814695.1). NCBI lineage: Eukaryota > Fungi > Ascomycota > Dothideomycetes > Mycosphaerellales > Teratosphaeriaceae > Neocatenulostroma > Neocatenulostroma microsporum. The sequence continues at coordinate 11,137 of JAKLLW010001185.1, forward strand.
AAGTGGAAGTGGAAGACGCTGTTGTCGAAGGTCGAGAGTCAAGAGTCAAGAGTCAAGAAGAAGTTGCTATTGAGGCTAAAAACACGAGCCATTCTGACGTCATTCAGCCGGAAATGGAAGCTGCGATAAACAAACCGCGTCTTGTACCTCTTACCGCACGCAATCACTGACGATGGAGGTCGCACGACGGCTCATATCATCTCACCAGCAGCAACACGCACAGCCACGACCTGCTGCAAAACACATGCCACCCTGAGATCCAAAAGCGCACAATCGATCTGATCTAACTGAACCTCCAACAAGTACTTCAATATGGACACGCCTATTGTCAAAGCGACGCTGCAGGCTGCCACCTTGAGCGGCCTCTCGAATATCCTGGCGCAATGCATCAGAGCCTATCGCAGCGGTGTAGGTTAATACTCTTCGCCTGCGTTTTGAAGGAGCATGCGCTAACATAAGCAATCCTACCACAGAGTCTCGCCTCGATCTCCAGCTCATTCAATTTCACCGACCTTATTCACTTCGCCCTCTTCTCCATGATGGCCTGCCCACCAAACTACATCTGGCAAAGCTGGCTCGAGGCGCAGTTCCCGGGCTACACCGAGAAGCTTCCGTCTAAGCAGAAGGAGAAGCTGGTAGACGATGCAGTCACCGGAGACAGCACAGGCACATCCGCGAACGGCGACCTACGCAAGCGGGCCGATGGCGCGATGACGGAGAAGACAACACCCAGCAACCCGGCCGGTGCTGCAGTCAAGGCGGAGAAGAAGCTCAGTCTCAAGAACACAGCTATCAAGTTCTCGCTCGATCAGACTTTCGGCGCTGCAGTCAACACCATCCTCTTCATTGCTGGCATCGCTATCCTCCGCGGCCACAGCTTTGCAAGCATTCAGCAAGATGTGCAACAGCAATTCTGGCCGATGATCTTCGCCGGACAGAAGCTCTGGCCGGCAGTCAGTGTGATGCAGTTCACGGTGGTGCCCTTCGAGTACCGCACGCTGGTCGGTAGCATCGTCAGCTTGTTTTGGGGCATCTACTTGAGTCTTGTGAGCGGAACGGGCAAGTGAGGCGGAGCACGTTGCGAAAAGCCACCTGAGGCTGCTGTGATCACTGCGTGGTAGACACAACTATCGAGCGCAACTGAGTCTGTTTCTTTCTCCGCCGAGCCTCCCTCGTCCTTGGTCGGGTTTGTTCAATATCAAGGGATGATCACTGACTGCCGTATGGACTTCTGTCACTTTCAAGCGACACCACAATTAATCCCCGCCAGAATCACCGAACAGCCTTGCGATCTTTCGGTCATTACCCCACCGACCTCTACGCTTCTCACCTTTCCTTTCCTTCACTACTTGGTCTCTTCAGGCGGGACCCATGAGCTCTGAACTTTGTCTAAGCGAGGCCGCTTCTCCACCTGGATCCCCGAAGTCCATGGCAGTTGCTCTTCTGGCTCCTGGTCTCGCTCTCGAGGTCTTTTGCGGCCTCCATCTCGATTTGCTTCATGCCATTTCAGCCACTCGCCAGCCTCCTTCGCTATAGTCGCTGGCTTGATCGTAGCGAAAGTAGTCGAAACAGTCGATCCGAGACGGCCGTCGCCAGCGAGCTTCTTCAATTTGGAGTACTCCTCCACCTCCGGCAGGCCAACCTTCTTCGTCTTCACACTCGTCACCACTGCTTGCTCGTCTTCCCCAGTAAGGTCTATCGTCTGCTGCGTGGCTGCACCTATCCCTTTCAGTGGGCCGATCTTGCCGTCGCTTCTGATCTGATCAGCAGTACCTGGGCGCTGGACTTGTGCGCGGTTCGATCCTTGCTGAGGTCGAGGCTGCGCCCTCAGTACTCCACGCTGGTCCTTTCACTTCTTGAGTGCCAGGACCCAAGCAAGTATGTCGTTACCATCGACTCTTGCATCAGCTGGATTGGCTTGAAAGCAGCCGAAAGTTTTGCCGCCACTCCCAAAGCTGCTTGTGTTAACGTCCAGCTGCCACCATTTTGGAGGAAGTAATGCCGCATAGAGCGCAAAGCAGGATCGAAACGCACCTCGTTCCATCTTTCCGCCGCCTGACCCAGCTCCGGGTAAAGCCGGTACAAGCCCAGTTCAACAAGCGAGTCGAATGCCACCATGCTCGAACCCTGACCAGGGATCACGGTACAGTCCATAGCAATCCACTCACTCTCGAAGTCGTAAGCCTCGCCCTCCGGATCCAGGTTCATATCGACACTGTGCTTCTCGATCAAGTCAGGTGCTGAGTGGAACTTGGCGGGTTCGCCTTGCGATGTCCAGGCTGTCGAAGTTTGGACGCATGTGATTCGTACTCCGACTGCACCTCTGGACTTCTGCCGCGACGCATACAGCAAGGCGTACAGTAGTGAGGGAGTGAACATCAGGAAGGGGTTGGCGTTGAAATGCTGGCCCATAAGCGCAAGGCGCAGATCTTCGCTCCTGAATGCAGGGTGTGTCTTGTCGCGCAGCCCCTTCGGTCTGGCTACGATGGATGCCGGCGTGAATCGTGTCGTGGCGTTGACGCCATGCGAAGAGGATGGCGACCAGACACGGAAGAGATAATCCGGTGTCGACGCCATGATTGGAGGTAAGGAGAGCGTCGTCGAAGGTCAGTGTCCAGAGGTAAATGTCGAAGGTGAAAGTCGAAGGATGAAGGCCCTGACGACCACAATGCCCAACTGGGCCTTCCTATTGGACGCCGACGTGACCCACCAACACCCGATGTCATCGAATTGTCAAAGTGAACGCTCATGCTGAAGGAAGTGGTTGTGAAGTTAACAACGTGATCATGAGTCATGCACGCAATCAACAACCGAGACGGGCAAGTGCGACTGCTGCATTGAGACAAGGAAGGCACGACTGGGAACACTGTCATCACATCCGACGCCAACGAGGTGTACTAGACGAGGTGTACTGGAAAAGACCTCAGCCTTCGTGCAAGGCGATCGCATTCAGCATTACCTGCGGCTAGTACTCGATCTCCGCGAGCTTCTTCGGATTCTTAGCGTTCTCTTTCAGCTCCTCCCACTCTCCATACTCCAGGCCAAGAAGGAAGGTGCTCGCCTGCTTCGCCGAATGCCTGTAGTAATCAAGCTCCTCGCCCTTGAGGTCTTTGTCACCGACTTTGCAAACGACGATCGAGTTGTCCTCGCCCGAGCGCTTGTCGATGATGCCGAAGTGGTGCGCATCGAGGTCGACTTCCTCCGGCTTCTTGCGAAGCCATTGAGCTACGTTCTCGACCTTCTTGCCCACAAACCGAGGTTGGTAGTCCTGCGAGATGGGTGGCTTCGTTCCGAGATTGATGTGTCGGCCTTCTTCCTTCTCTGGTGCGTCTTCGTAGTTGTCGGTGGCAAGCCAGAAGTCTGGGGTTGTGGTGCCAGAGATTGCGGCCTTCAGGACCTTGTTGATCGTCTACAAATGGTCAGCACTGCTACTGATAAACACCAGGACGAGAGTATCGGGACCTCATGATCATGTTCGACAAGGACGAACAACGCAAACGGGCGATGAGTCCAGCCTGGCATATTGTTCGACGCGCTTGGAACAGTGAGCTTTGCTTCCCCGGGAGCAATTGTGTGAGGACCTGCAAAACTTGAGAGCTCTGATGAATCTAGATACCAGTTCTGATCGCGACCGAGAATATAGCCTTGCTTAGCAAGCCAGCTGCATGGAGCGAATGAATGTTGGAGCTCTCCGCAATTTCAGCCACCAACGAGGCGGAGCAAAACCTGGTTGCTTCCGTGACACCAATCATCACACGAGCTTGAACATGAACTCAAAAAATCCTTTCCAGACGTGCACTTGACAACTTGGCAATGTTGGTGGCCCTCTGCCAATACGTGGTACGGCTGAGAACATGGACGTGGATTGGTCGATTGGCATCGGCTTGAAACGGTTCGCATTGCCTACATGCCTGGGCCTGATCATGGCTCGTCGTGACGAGGCCGCCTGTCTGGCTATGGGCGCGGACATCTGCGAGCTTCTGGCTTATCCCAGCGAGACGTCGCAGGATCGATGTTGTTTTCTACAGTCGGAAGCGGCGCAGTTGATTTCCAGTGCCTGACAGAGGTTTACCATGCAGGGTAGTCAACCGCTTCAGCAGCTAGTACACACAGCAGGACAAAGTATCCGGTCTTTCGCAGGCCGAGGACACGACTGAGTGGTAGCAGCCCGTGGCCTCAGTGCTGTCTGCCCATACAGGACCGCTCCGCAAATCTGGAGCGAAATCACTCCCACTGTCGCGAGTCGGGACAGCATGAGGCAATCAGTAAAGATATTATCTCCAGATTCATTCTGCTATGCATTGCGAGTCAATTCCTCAGGCATCTGGGAGTGCAGACACCTGGGAGAGCATAGCCGCCTGTGCCGCCAATGAGAGGTTTCAGGACGATCCTTCGGGGCCGCCAAGCCATTGATGCCTTCGAGGAGGATAACAACAAGACGCACAGTATGCCAATGATAGATCGGAGCGCAGCAGAGGTAGTCCTGCTAACCCAAACACCAACATTCAGCCTTGAGCTGAGCTCAGGCAATCCGAAATACTTCCTCCTGTCTACTGTCTGGTAAGCTGGTGATGGAGACATATATCAACCAGAGACACTCTCGGTCTCAGTCGCTCTAGCCAACCCTCTCATAGTACTCACAACTTTATTTACCCTACCCTCACAGATTGCCCACCATGTCTTCCATTGTTCAGTTAGGATGGCTTGTGCTTGCTTTGACATCTGCCGTCACAGCGCTCGCAGTAGACTTTTCCACCCTCGAGAAGGTCACCGGTGTCCAGCTTCGAGACCTTCCCATCAAGCGAGCGACAGACTGCGGTGTCTGGACCATGTACTGTGGCGGCCTTCCACCTCCAGACGGCGAGACAGAACGAGGTTCGACAGCCGAAGAGGCCTGCAACAACGCCTGCTACTATGTCAACCAAGTCAACACCAACTTCGTGGCTACTTACAGCGAGAGCGTCGACAACGCTCACGAGCGGGTCATGTCCGGTTGCCAAACCCAGTCGGGAAGTGTCTGCAACAAGATGCCTTTCAGTCAGCGCTTCCACGATGAGTTCGAGCAGACTACCGATACCAATGAACAAGTGTACAACTGCGATGAGTTTCCAATGGCGGGTATGATTCAGCCAGACTTCCAGCCGGGCAATGGTATACGCAATAGTCTCCGATGCATTGAGGCAAGCGCGAATTCGGGTGAGAACTTCTGTGCGTTTGGCTTAATCATTACGCGACTGACAATCTCTCAGCCGGCGGTGCTCAGTTGAAGAACTTCGTTGAAAATACCGGCACCGGGCTGGAAGGTCGGACTTGCGACGGACCACTTCCCGATGGAGCCACATTCACCATCGCCTTCAACTATGACGAGGCTGACACTAGGTGAGCAGATGGTTCATGATTGCGCGCCAGCCTCTGGGTACTGACGACCGTCGCTTACAGCCGTCTTGGTTTCTGCAACAATGTGCCTGACGATCCCTCTCAAGATCCCTGTAAGATACTCATCCTCCGGTAGGCACACACGATGGGCTAATAGGGAACAGGGTTCCAATTTTACATGACCCAACTCGGCGGCGGCAGCTCCGGCCGCCTCGACTTCCCTTACGATCCTAACAACGACAATCATTACGCTGTCGCCACCACTGGTAAAGATGTCCTCCAATGCCGTGTCGAAGTTACCCGGACGTCTGGAGACAACTATGACGGAACCGTGTATGACTCCACTGGCACCGCGCAAGGTCACGCCGCGCAGCCGCTGCCCGATGACGAGGACGATATGGTCATTCCGGGCCAAGGTGGGCTGTTGGACTTGGCTGTCATCCGGACGGGCCAAATGGGTGACGCAGGGACCCTTGGAAGCGAGGTGAGGTTCAACTACGGCGCCGCGGACTTCACGACGTTCGAGCTCGGTACGGACTTCTTCTGGACGACGACGCAGCTTGGTACTGATGCTGCTATTGATAATGAGGGCCATTATTGCCAGGTCCCCGATATCGCGGAGAATGAGGATGGGGATAGCCAGACTATTACTTGCTGGTTTCCTTGTAATGCGGCGTGAGGAGGCTCAGTATCCCTCGTCTTCTTGAGGAGCATGATGGCGAGGGCATGACGAGTCGGATGGTCCGCGTCCTGCTTGAGTACGATCGAAGAGCCTTGTCGAAGAGCTGTAGTAGAGATCATCGGTCCCGAGAGCGCACCCGGCCGTGTCTTCGCAGCATCAAGGCCGGTGTGCAGTATAGAGAAAGTCCATGCGACTGTATGGCTCTATTCGTTCATTCACTGCCTCCAGGCTCCACCAGAGATGACTGCGTGCCGAGAAGGATAGGGAAGGTGTACGTAATTGAGGTGTCTTCTGGTGGCCCTAGCAGATGCACAGGACAATGGAGACGTCTACAGACGCGTGTGTGAAGTCGCCGTTGCTGTCGTCTGGTTTTGCCAAATTCTCGGGCTTGATTCCTTGCATCGGCTGCGACTGCCGAGCCATGGGGCGTGGCTCTGGGCAACGCGGCCGGGCCGGAAAGCCCCTTCTCCACAAAGCGTGCTGATCTCCGTCTGGTGTTTGTTTGGCGAAGAGGAGAAACATTTGAAACAATTTTGGCTGCCCCTTTTGTTGAG
>JAKLLW010001186.1:0-17745 GCA_022814695.1 Neocatenulostroma microsporum
AATAGATTACGATATATAGTAATTCTAACGAACTCGAAGAGGAAGGAGAGAAGAGTCTTCGCTTATACTCGAGTTCGACGCGGGTTCGGTACGACTTCGATAGACTATACCTAAGGTACTAAACCTCTACCGAACCTCTACCGAACTATATATACTAAGCCTCGTTATATTACCGCGGTCGGATATAACGACCTTTAGCTTACGTACTAGTACCTTAAAGTAGTTGTTATATATAACTTAAATTATAAATTACTAGCTTACCTTATCCTTAGCCTTTATTAGGGTATAGAGTATAGAGAATCCTTTATCCGTATTAGTAACGCTAGTTATAATACTAAGTAGAAGCTCCGCTCTATTAGCCTTAAAGGTTATATTAACTTAATAGGTAAAGTTACTAATAAAGTATACGCTTTACTCTTCTATTACTAGTATCTAGAAGACGATTTACTTAAGGCTTACTCGATTAGCTTTACTAGTCTATAGATCTATAATAAAGATCTAGCGTACTTTATAAAGGAAGCTAGCTTCGATAATATAACTAAGTAGTATATTAATTACGGTATCTAGCCTACTAGCTCTATTAGTTGTTTCGCTACGAACGAGGTTATAGTACCGCTTACGATTAATATAAAGGTCGTACTAGCTAAGCTAACGGTACGTAGTCTTATAAGTCTTACTAGTAAGGCGGAGCTAGTACGCTTTTACGATTACTAACGCGGTCTCTAGTATACGTAACTTATAGTCGCTATAGACTATCGGTAGTAGCGCTAGTTTATATAAATAAGCTAGATTATTTACTAGTAAGGTCTACTTACGAATACTCGCTCTATACGTTACTTACTTCTACGACAATCGATAGGACTAGCCGCAATCTATTAACTTAATAGACTTTAACTAGCGCTACTATACGTACTCGCTCTTAGTACCTTCCTTAAACTTACGAGTATTACGAGTCTATTTACTATAGTAGACATAGTAGTATATCGTACGCTCCTTGTCGCTTAAGTTAATAACGATAAAGAACCCTTAGCTAAAGGCATAGTCTTATAGGCAATTAAGGCAATCTTTCTTTAACTTAAACTATTTACTATTAAAAGGAGGTAGTAGATAAGGTAGTAGCGTACACTCGATCTAATAGCAAATACTAGAAATTAGATCCTTAGTAAGCTTCGAATAAGGCTACTAGTCGATAGTAACGAGCTCTTAGATACTATAGTTAACTAGATTCTACGTAATTAGTCGAGCTTACGCTAGTAAGTCTATAAGTAAGATTATATTACTCTACTATTTACTACCCTTCTTACGAAGCTAAAGGCTAGTCTTACTACTTAGATTAAGGTACTCGTTAATTAGTCGCTCTAGAGCCTTACTTTATAGTAGCTTAATAACTAACGCTTTATATTTAGTATTATCTATAGCTTCTTTATTAACTACCTCTTTAGGCTTTAGAAGAGGCTTCTTTAGCTTTATTAAGAACTCCTTAACCTTAGGTAAGGTCTTATTACCTTCCTTGTTTAGCTAGCTAAAGTAACTATCTTTAAAAACCGTATACTACTATAGTATTTTAGCTTAAGAGTTAGAGCGGTAACTTTCGGTATTTCCGAGCTTACGCTCGTAGCCGCTCGGAGGCTAGTATATAGTTAAACCTTAACTAAAACTTGCGATATTAAAGATTCTAATACGTCTCGATATATAGATAAAGCTCGATATAGGTTATACCGCTTAGTTCTAGATATTGCTATTGTTGTTAGTAGTCAAATAGATAATAGAGTAAGATAGTAAGTTTCCAAAATTGCTGTGCGTCTTAACAGTACTGCGCTAACGCGCGCGTTATCACGGATACGCAGTGGCACGTGAGCGTAACTTGTGCTCTCAGATTGTGCTGTCCCGAGTCTCGTCGTGCAACTCTGTCGCGATCCCCGCAGAGCAATACCGGTCTGCCCTACAAGCGAACTGCATTGGTGAGATTCACGCGCTCGACAATCGTGTTCTGTCGTTGGATCCATCATCAAGCGGACAAGCGAGTCGACTCTCTCCCGTGGCTCGAGTGGATGCGGAGAAACAGATCTGCAAACCCGGATACAGCAGGCACGAGTCTTGTAGCAAGGTTACGGTCTCTGAGGCCTTTCACAAACAGCCTCTTACCCATGGCTCTTATGGGTAACATGAGGACACATGAAGACTTCTGTGCGGTGGATCTCCAATCAGCTGCTTGCATCATTATATCATGGCTCTCCTCGCTCTCATTACACGCAGTGATCGTACGGTCAGCGTTGAGTCCTCCGCTTTCACGATCCTCCGCCCTCGTGCTTACACCGTCCTCCCGACACCCTTCTACCTTCTCGGCGATTGTTGGGATGACGCTGACGGCCGATCCCATCCGCCCTCTGTTCTGGACGGACCATGGTACAAGCCGTATTCTTACACGCCTCACGGAAGGCTCCCATAACTGTCAACCAGCGGTATGACAGTCTCGTTCGATGTGATCTGTTGAATCTCGGCAGCTTTACTTCCATCTCGCGAACCGGTCCTTCACAGTCCGGTCACGGCCGTCCTCGTCCTCCTCCTGCCCAGGGTGAACATAGGTGCAATACTTATGCGTGCAGCTATCGCCGCGGCTACAGAAAGTGTATGAACACGTAACCCCGGCGCAATGCTGGCACCTTGCTTTCCCATTGCACGCTGCCTTCCGGTTGTGGCAGTTCCCACAGCGAGGAGTCGCTCTTCCGACATCGGCGTCCGTCTTCGTCCTCTTTTGCTGGTGTGGGTTGTTGGAGACCTGATCGACATCTGGTCCACGCTTGCGGGACTGGGTCTGCTTGGGGATCGGAGATGGGAGTTCTGTCCTACGCTGCGTGGCCTCAGCCTGAGCGCGAGCATATTGCGGCATGAGCTCTCTTGGCTCACTGCGAGGCGCTGTGGACCTTGTTGGGGGGCCCTTCTGTTTCTCCGAAGCACTGGAGAGGTCATCTTGATCGAGCTGGCGCTTGCGAGGTTCGGACGGGGTAGCTGATAGCGGCGATGGGTAACCAGTTTTGCGCTGGGTATCCTGAGGACGAAGGGTCAGGGGAGCAGGCGGTAGCTTGCGCTGCGCGGCCTGAGGATGAGGTGGCTGCGGCGAGCTGACAGGCTCACTGGTAGCTGCTTTCATCTCTGTCTTCGCTTCACCTCGTTGCGGAGCCGAAGGGGTTGGTGGTGGATTCCGCTGCGGGATCTGAGGACGAGGAGGTTGTGCTGGAGGTCTGAGGTTCTCGTCACTGGCTGTTATCTCCGTCTTCGCTCTGTTGTGAAGTAAAGTCGGAGCGGCAGTTGGCTGCTGAGATTGCACAACCTTAAAGCGAGATTGCGCAGGCGAAGCCTTTGCAGGCTCGGTTCCAGCTGCTGGCTCGGTCTTTGCTGTGCCCTGATGTGGGTTTGGCGTGGCAGACATGTGCCTGAGCTCGTCCCGGTCTCCAGGAGATGGTTGCGACTGCTGAGGATGGGATTGCTTTGACGAAGCTAACGGGATCTTCCCTTGGAGCCTTGAGTTCAAGCGTTTGATCTCCGCCTCAGCATTGTGGCGAGCCTCTCTCTGCTTCGCGATGTTTGCCTTTGCGGTCGCACGGTCTCGCTCTCCTGCATCTGTGGCCACCTGTAGCTTTCTTTCCAGACGATCGACTTTTACTTCAGCGGCCTTAGCGATCTCGGTCTGTGCAGCGATGTCTGCCTGAGCCGCCGCGAGTTGCTTTTCAGCATCCGTCGTCGCCTCTGAAACGGCTTCTTTCGCCCTTTGGAGCTCATTGTTGAGATGGCTGATGCCCGCCTCAGCAACCTGACGGGCCTGAATTTCTCCGGAGACATTTGACTCCGCGGTCAATTTCTGCGTCTCTAGGCCTTGCCTGGCTCTGAGCTCAGCCTCCTTTGTTGCTTGGAGCTCACCGTTCAAGCGCTCCATGTCCCCTTCCAGTCGCTCAACGTCCATCTTCAGTCGTTCACCGTCCGCCTCAGTAGCCTCGCGCGCCTTGGTCTGCGCGGAGAGCTCTGCTTCAGCGACAGCAACACGCCTCTCTGCTTCCATCTTGATTTTGGAACCGGCTTCCTTGACTGCCTGGACTTCACGATCCAAGCGCTCGACGTCAGCTTCAGCAATGCCATGCTGCTTCTCTGCTGCTTCTCTGGTCTTCCTCTCGGCTTCCTTGGCTGCGTGGAGCTCGTCTCGCAGACGCTTGATGTCCGCCTGACTCGCATCCTCCCGGCCGACGGTACCATTCTTGAGATCCTTAGTCTCCGTCTTCACCACCTCAAGCTCGCTTTGCAGACGCTTGATCTCCGATTGATTTGTCTGGCGGTCGTCTTTGACGGCACGCGGTAGACTAGCAACGATCGTTCGCACTTCTGGGGATAAGTCTTCGCTTTCCGCCGCGAGTAGGTCCAAGAGAAGCTCGTTGAGCTTCTTGCCGCTTTGGTCACCCATGCCTGGAAACTCATGCAGGCAGTCTTGCAAAGTCGACCTCTGACGTCCCCGTGAGTCGAAAAGATAATTCGTAGGCGCCGCCGGACTCTCGACGTCGATGTACGGCGAACAGTGCGAGGTTGTGTGTACTGAGATGTTTGATGTGGGCGCTGACTCGAAGTGATCTCCGGAAACTTTTAGAAATTTGGGAAGGCAGGCACGCCAAACGGGGAGATGCAGAGTTTTCCGCTGCATCGTGATTCGTCATGGGCGGGCTTCTTATTCACATCGGCCTCCTGGGCCTGTTGGAGAGTGACTATGTTGCATCGGGGGCCATCAACGAGAAGCTGGAATTCGCCTACACTGGCTCTGCAGAAAACGAGGTGAAGGACTGAATTATACGGCGAGGACATCATCAGGTTATCAAAACACTTGCTCCCTCTACTTACCGATGGCGCATTGCTACTTTAGTAGTCTGCTTGCTTCAGGGAACCAGGCTTCTCTGCGTTTCCTTCGCAAGCTCCTGCCTCCTCGAAGCACCTGCTGCCGTGACCCCCTACCGAGCCCCTTTCGCATTCCTCGCTCTCCCATCGGCATCCTTCTCTTGCCCAGGATGCAGCCTAGTGCAACCTTTGTGCTTGCAGACGTTCAGGGCGAGACACCAGTTGTAGACACAATGCGTGACACAGTACTGGCATCTGGCCTTGCCATCGCACGCGAGGTCTCGCTTGTGACAGCTGCCACACTGCGGAGTACCCACTTTGCTTTCCCCCTTCACAGCGGATGGTCTCGCGGCACCGCCATCCACTTTCGGCTTCTTCAGAGCCTCGTCCAGTCCAGCCAGCACGTCCTCCGCTCCGCGCTTCCGGCCGACGGAGAGTGCGTCCGGGTACTGAACGATCTGCTGAACGGCAGGCGATGCCTTCTGTGTGCCAGCTGTCGGCTCATCCTCCACTACATCGACCTTGTCACGCATCGCAGCTGGTCCTGTTGGTGGCTGCCGCTTAAGACGTTTCACCTCCGCCCGTAAGGCAGCCACCTCAGCGCGAAGCGTTGCGGAGTCGCTACTCTCGCCGCCTTTGAGTCCCACCTCCTGTTCCTTCTGCAGCTCGGCCTTCAGCAGGTCAACTTGCGCTTGGAGTGCACCTTCACCCATACTGCCACCTTTCTCCTGCACCACCGCATCCTTGGTAGCCTGTAGCTCCGACGTCACCTTCTCCAACTTCTCTGTGATGCCCTTGATGACCTCTTCGTTCCTAGACCTTTCCACCTTCGCCGCTCGAGGCAGCTTCACCACCAGTTCCTTCACCTCTGCCGGAACTTCATGTACGTGCTCAAGCAACCTCAAGAGGAGGCTGTTGACGTCTAGCGCCTCGTCTGCTGCCATGTTGTGCTCTCAGCTGTGTGGAGAAACTGAGGATTACTTTGGCGTGAGCGGAATTTTGAGTGAGGCTTACACCTTTTGTAGATGGACAGAACTCTGCAAACTAATTATAATCAGCGCTACAGCAGAAACGAGCGTCATCGAGCCGTTTCGGCTTAGCGCATACAGGGGTAAAACTCGAACATTCACTTACAATGGGCGATCAGATGGCCGATAATGGTGCTGCGCTTCCACCCACAAGATGTCAAAGGGCGCACCGGAAACAATGAGCTCGGCGAAATGGCCTCCATTGAAGGACGAAGCTTAGCACACAGTAGTCCTCTACCGATCCATCGCTCCAACGTCAACAACTCGAGAAGAACAAGTTACTGCGTCCACAGCATCGCTGTTCTTCTGCCTTTCTTCGCACCATTCGCATAAGCTGCTAACCCCACGCACCGTTCCGTGGTGACCCACTCCGTCCAGCTATGAGCTCAGTCAATCACCTCCCCCCACCCGTCGCCGTACTCTTCCCATGAACCTCCCTCCGCCCGTCACTCGCAAATTCCTGACCTGGATGCACCCGATCGCACGCCGCGTCGCTGCAGTGTGCACCCATGTAGCAACCGGTGTATACACAGGGCTGGTAAGGTAGGCAGTGATTGCACTTTGCTTTGCCATTGCAGATCGTACTTCTCCTCCGACAGCCTCCGCAGATCGGCCTGCGGAGGTCCTTGATGTAACTGCCGCTGGCCGGAGGCTCTCTCAACGCCGTCCGAGGGCGCTTCATCTCCCCTGCTTCGTCGTGAACATTTCCGTTGACTAGCGGGCGCTTGTGTGAACGTCGCTCACCTTCTCGCTCGCCGTCGCGCTCTGCCCTGTCGTCCGAGTAAGTGCGAGGCGGCCTTGGGATAATTGCTTGCACCTCCGCAAATCGTTGAGGCGCGAATGCTGGTGATAAGCTACTGGCAGGACGCGGAAAGCCTAAGCCAGCAAGGCCTGAAGAATCGGATGGCGGCAGATGATGAGTGGGCGTGTTGACAAGCTGGCGCCGAAGAAGGCGCTCACGCCTCTCCCGCTCACCTCTGCCACCACGAGTTCCGCGGGTGGTTGGCGGCTTGTGGTCGTATGGTTGCGTCTGCGGCTGCGTTTGCGGCAATGGTCTTGGCGCGGACGCCGCGGAGAGCCGACTGCCGGGAGGCTGAGGCGTCGGGCTGGCAAAAGGTTGATCACCTGCTGATTGCGAATGACGGCCGTATGCGGTCGGCAGCTCTGTACCAGCGCCGCTCGAGCGACCGACATCCTTCGCGGAGCCGGCTGCGCTGGATTGATGAGCGCTCTTGATGGCGCCATCTCTCTGGCTGCCTGGAGTGACATGCCCTGCACTGTCTGGCGCACGTGACTGCCCACCACATGTACCAGTGAATGCCGCAGGCGCCACAAATTCGTTGATGCGCGCCGAGAGGTCTGGGTCGCGTGCCAAAGAGTCTGGGGTGCCAAGCGCAGATTGCAAAAGTGCCCGCACCTTCGTTTCCAGCATGGCGCGCTCGTTCAGAGCGGTTTCCAGTTGCTGGGCGAGCGCCTGGTTCTCAGCGCGCAAAGTCGCCGTAGCGGCGCCAGATTGGCAGCCTATTGCCTTGCTCTCTGCCGCTGCAAGAGCAGTCTCCATCGCCTTCATGTGCGCCAACTGGCGCGCCTGCTCAATCGCTGCGCTGCCTTGTAGTTGGAAGACAATTTCTTGTGTTTCCTCCGAGAACTCATGGACATGATACATTAGCTCCTTGAGGAGTGTTGCCGTATCTCTCGCCATGTCGTGTTGATTGTGTGTGTCCCACTCGAAGTAGCGTGGTTGATCGCTGATGCTCGAGTGAAGAGAAGGAGGGGCAAGACCCTCGTGACAACAAACGAAGGACGCACGGACGAACGCTTCCTACCATCCCTGGCCGTTCAGTGCCAAGCGTCACATGCTCTTCCACTCATTAGCCAATTCCCAAGCATACCCAACCCGGTAAACCTGCGCCTCCGCCCACCACTTCCCAATGACCTGCATACCCACCGGCAACTTCACGCCCTCTTTCCCCACTCCCGGCCCTTTAAGCGGCGGCAGCATCCCAATAGGCATCGCCAGCACCGGATGGCCCGTCTGATTGAATTGGCAAGTGTTGCTTGTCAACCCAACTTGCTTCTTGATCTGCTCCAGCGGACTCGCATCCGGCTCGGGGTGGCTTGTCGCGACGTACGGAAGTGTTGGTGTGATGAGGACATCGTACTCCTCGAGCGCGGCGTCATACGCATCCCGGAGCTTGCGACTGAGGTTTGTGGCTTTCGCTAGGAGGGCAGGGTATTGCTTCTCCGCATAGGCGCCGTTGAGGTAGATGTTCTTCGTCGCTACGTAGGCGTTATCCCACTTTTCTTGGTCTTGCAGGGCTTCGAGGAAGAGACCGTTGAGGTCGTGCATCATGTGCCCTCTCCTGCCGGTGTTACCGTGCATCTTGGTCAGGTAGCCGCCGACCTTGGAAACGCCAGTCCAGATTGTGGAGCCCTTCTTGTGGATGGGTATGCTGACTTCTTCGACAGTGGCGCCGAGCTGACGAAAGCCTTGTGCGGCGGTGAGGAAGCAGTCCTTCACTCTGGGATCTAGTACCGGCATTTCGAGTGATTCCTTGATGATGCCGATCTTGATGCCAGAGAGACCTTTCGGCTGGTTGGTGGACTGCAAGATGTCATAGTATTTCGGCATGTCTGCTGGCGCCGGCGCAGCGAAAGAGCGATCGTCGACCTTGTCCGTCCCAGCTATGGCTTGCAGTAAGAGAGCATTGTCGAGCACTGTTCTTGTCATAAGACCGAGGTGATCGTTGGTCGCTTCGTTACTCCCGCAGCCAGTGTACGGGATCAGGCCGAACGTAGGTTTCGACCCGACAACGCCGCAATTGGTTGCCGGAATCCTATCAAGTCATTTGAGTGTCAGCTGCAGGGTCCACATGCCATGGATGTGGGTCGGGAGAGACTGACCGCACACTTCCACCCTGATCCGCTCCAATACTCATATCCACCTCCCCCAAACTCACAAGCACACCACTCCCGCTACTACTCCCGCCAGCGCTATAACCCCTCGCATGCGGGTTCTCAACGGTTCCTGTACTACTACTATGACTCGTTGCCGAATGGCACAGGTTCTCACATACAGCTTTCCCGACAACTTCTCCGCCTGCCTCGAGTATCCGCGTTACGACAGTAGCGTCCAGATCAGGAGTGAAGCCTGAGACGAACTCCGTGCCCATCAGCATCGGGAAATCTTTGACGGAGATCATGTCTTTCAACACCACGGTCTTATTCGAGAGTATGCCGGTGTTGGGCCTGGTATCTTTGATGTTGCAGCGCCAGACCCAGGCACCGTGGGTGTTTTGCTCTGGGCTGAGCTGGTGGACGTTCGTTCGTGGGAAACGTTCGAGGTCGGTGGACGGGACGTAGTCTGGCGGTCGTCAGCATCCTGCTACTGCTTCTAGAGTGGAGTTACTTGCATACCATCCATTTCCATCAACTCCCTCGCACTCTCATCGAACACCGCCAACAGCTTTCTGTAGTCTTCATGCTCTTCATCCTTGATCTTGACGCCCAGGCTTTTGCATACCTCATCCAGCACTTCCGATGTTACTGGATTGCCAGCTTTTGGGTCAACAGAGAAGACAGACATGGTGAAATTTCCAATGAGCTTGCGAGTGAGGTTTATGAGAGGGTACTTGGCCTTCCGTCTGGTCGTCTTACGGTCGTTTGCGAGATTTTGCGAACGCATTTGATCATACATGGGCATCAGCAAAGCGCTTGACATTCCGCTGCAGGTACAACTCCCTTATCGTCGCTCGCCTAGAGCTCATGGCGATATCAGTGGAGAAGAGGTCGGCCAAGTGAGCTTTGGTGAAGTTGGCCGTAACGCCGCGCTCGGACCACTTGACCTAGATAGGCAGTTCTCGAGCTCTCGTCTCCTCTTCCAACACCACCATGCGGCGAAGATCATGCCCGTGGCTATCGATAGCAGGAGACCTGCAGGAGCTCCATGTACAAAGTAGTGGCTAGAGGTGCGAAACAATTCAAAGTAGGCTCAGAACTTCTCAACCTTCCTTCACCCTCCCCTCTCAAGACAGAAAGAGATCCATCATGCCCGAAGTTCACGAGCAATACCAACTCCCTCGAGACTTCGAAGGTTTCGGCATCGAGTCCCACGACTGCCAATGGCCCAATGGCGCTAGGATAGCCGTCTCCTTCGTTCTAAATTACGAAGAAGGCGGCGAGCGCTCAGTGCTAGAGGGCGACGCCCATTCCGAGCCGTACTTATGGGAGAAGGGTAGCTCTGGCGGCCACAAAGAGACGAGGTATCTGAATGCGGAGCAGGACTTCGAGTACGGCAGTCGCGTGGGCGTCTGGCGCCTCATGAGGCTTTTCAAGGATTACGGTTGGCAGATTACAGTCTACGCCGTCGCGCGCGCCATGCAACTCAATCCAGCCTTTGGGAAATACTGTGTTGGAGAGGCAGGACACGAAATAGCGAACCATGGGCTCCGATGGCTGGACTTCTCTCACCTTGATCTCGAAGAGGATAGGAAGTACGTCAAGGACTCCTGCAACCTGCTCAAAGAAGTCACTGGAGAGTTTCCCGTGGGAGTCTACTTTGGCCGTTCTACCGCGAATACACCCGGTATGCTACCGGAAGTGTATAAAGAGATGCATGCAGAGCAAGGGACGCCGAAGTTATTGTACAGCAGCGAATGCTACAACGACGACGCCCCTTACTGGGTGGACTTACCGTACGAGAAAGATCTACCGGAGGAGGAAAAGGAGGGGATGTTATTAGTACCCTACAGTTCGTCCCCAGATACCATCCCAACCTACACCCTATCAAGTTCGCTACTAACAAACGCAGACTACGACTGCAACGACGGCAAGTTCCACATGGCACCCGGCTTCATGTCCTCCGCCGGCCAAACGTACGAAGACTACCTCAAGTCCACCTTCGATTGCTTGTATAGAGAGGGAGGCAAAATGATGAATATTCCCCTACACTCCCGCATCACAGGCAAAGCCGGTCGATGTGAAGCCCTCAAGCGCTTCTGCGAGTACATCAGTAAGAAAGAGGGCGTTTGGGTGACGACTAGGAGGGACATAGCAAAGCATTATCGTGAGACGTTTCCTTATAAACCTGGCCATAGAGCAGGCGGGCAATGATGCATGGATGCAGAATGACGTGAAAAGCAAGAAATGGCATGAGTGGCAGTGCTAGTAACTTTGCAACCGATGATCCATTTGTACAGTGCCACAACGATGCTTTCTACGCGTAAGATACAAGCCCTTTCCACCTCCCCCACCTCTGGCGTGATGTTACAGCCCACACTATGAGATCTGCGTCGCCGCGACTGTTCACCCTCCGCATTCTGCCAGCGTGTGTTGCGTCTAAGTTTACTCCTTGGGTCCAGGAGCGGATTGTACCTGGCCTGGGCCAACGTAGCCTTCGCTGGAGATACCGGTGATGGGCTCGACTTTTTGCTCCTGTAGTACGCATAGTTGTTAGCAATCCTTTCTCAAACAGATTCATGAGCCTCTCATTGCCGCATGTCCGCCAAGCACCCCTCCGTCCTCCCACTAAGAGACCAATCCGTGTCACTTCTGGATGAGTTGGTCTACGTACCTTGAGATACTCGTTGCTAGCCTCCTGGTACTCCTTGGTCATCGTCCTCGGCGGTGCACGGGCGAAGTAGCGGGCGATACCGAAGAGAACAGCCGAAGCGCCAACGCCGATTAGGGTGTAGCTGAAGACCTTCCAGTTCTCACCTGGTGGTGGGAGGGCACGGGGACCGTGTGGGCCGAAAGCGATCCAGTATGCTGAGTCAACACGTCAGTATTAATGCTCTCTAGAAAGTTGCACGGTGATAGCAAGTGCGAGAGAAGCGAAGAGTCTGCTGTCGCGTGCCGCTGCCGTCTCCTCTTGAGCTCCACATAGACAAACACGAGCCTCATCCGTTCTCCCGAAACTTTGCTATCACGTGTGAGAGATGTATGAACATACCAGCCTTCTTCTCCTGCAACGTCAACTCAGTCCAATCCACCTTCATGCGATCCCGCAGCGCCATCCACAAGTCGGCCTGCTCCTGCGGCGGCATCGCCTCCCATCGCTTCTCAATGTTCGCTAGTGTCGGGTTCGAGATCGCGTGTGCATTCCGCTTCTGCTGGCATAGCGGACTGAGGCGGGCGGCGGCTGTGCGTGTAGAGGTGGTAGGGAGAGAGCGGAGGAGACCGGTTCGGATCATCGTGACGGCGGTGGAGTGGAGTGGAGTGGGGAGTAGGGGAGTGGTCGTGATTTGGCTACCTCAGCTCCAGCGAGGTAATGAGTGAATGTGGTATTATGGGCGAGTCGAGTCGAATGCTTCCGCGAGTCCAATGGCTGCTGAGAAGTTCGAAGCAGAGAGCAGTCGGAAGCTCCAAAGTTGCGTCGGGAGATGCCGCGTCGACTGAACGCCAAGCCGTGCCCCTGATTGGGTGGAGCCCAGTGTCAGCATTACCAGACGTCACTTTCATCTCACACCACCTCACGAGACATCTGTATCTTCAGTCCGTACAGCAACAACATCACTATCGGTGCGATGGAGGCTTGCGCTCTGCAAGAGGTGCAGTCCCACGAGACTTCTCAAGAACCAGGCAGTAGTTCACGAGGCATCGACGTTCATCCGAGGTCTGGCATGGTCTCATACCACAACTCCGGCTACAATATTTCACCAGGCTACGACGACGGGTAGCTCATGCGATGCTTGGGTCGTAACCCCGATGGTCTACAAAGCTCACCACAGTCTCTGCCAAAATGATCCTAATCGAAGCTGCCATATGTGCATAATGGCCTCCTCTCCCGGTGGCCGTTTGACGCAGCCTTCGGGTAGCAGCAGGAGCGGTCGGGGGCATGAAAGAACTCCCGGGCATGGCCATAGCCAGTACCGTCTTCTGATACGTGTGGTAACCAGCTTCACAGAAGCATAGGCGAAGCTTTTCTCGGTGAGGAGCTATCACTCTGGAGCATGCGTACGGTTCATTGATTACGCACATAACGCTTCGCTTGAGGATGCACATCTATACGGGTAGAATCCGACTTTGAGACCGTTGAGAGGGATCTGGCGTCCGGGAATCGCTTCCAATTCCAAGGACATGCATCCTAATTCCCCTTTCCGGACGCCGCTTGACCCAGGTTTCGGATGATAGCAGGAGCAAGCCTTGGTCATGAAAGAATCTGGAAGCAGAACCCACCACCATGTCTTTACTTCTGGTTTCGCATTCGTAGAGGCCACCGGCTAGCTACAGAGCCTTATACGAAGGTAGCAGGCGTGTTCCACTGGGAGAGGTAGGAGATGACGCACCTGCTCGCAAACGGGCAATGCATGAAGGTCTGGCTATTCGCACGTTCCTTCCAGTCTGTGACTTCTTCTTCCTTTTCTGCGCAATTCAACCTCAGCTCGCTCTCCGAAATTCCCTGCTCCAGGCCTGCCACATTCTTTGCACCAGAAGAACTCTACTCCCCCAACACACCATTTCTGCTCGTCTCTCCCAAGGTCATCATGGACATCAACACCCGCCTCCAGCTCCCAGACGGGCTCCGTCCAGACGTGCTCCAGGAGTATGAACATGCCAAAGCCATCATCGAGGCAGTCTTGGAAGCCATCGAAGATGACTACGGACAAGCTAATCAGGAGGGGATCCACGGATCTCTCTTGGGCCTGATCAGTGGTCTCAAGAAATTACTGAAGGACCTCCGCAGCAGGTTGGCGGTGTTGTACGCGGTGAGCAGGGAGGAGGTGACGTCGTTGAAGGAGATGGTTATGGAGTTGGAGAAGCGTCTTGAGGATGTGGGTGCGTCAAGGGAGCATATGGCGATGGAGCTGGAAGAGCGTTTAGAGGATGCAGCTGCGTCGAGAGAGGATATGGCTAAGGAACTCGAAGGTCACGTGGACGCTATCGTGGCCCTGACCGACGAGCGTGACGGTTTGAAGACGGAGCTGGCCGGGATGAGGGAAAAGGTAGAAGGTGAGATGCAGACGATGGACATCGCTATGGGTCGTATGCGTAACGACCACGACCTGGTTCTCCAAGGCTTCGATAGAACCGCGCAAGATGCCAAGGACTTAGTCGAGCTCCGCGACGAGAACAAGCGCCTTCGCGATGACATCAAAGATTTGAGGGATGGCAACGGCCTCATGCAGAAGAGTCTTGCTGCGATGCACGAAGCGAACGGTTCGCTGCGAGCCATGCTTCAAGCGATCCAAGATGCCCTTCAGCCGGTGATCGCTACGCACCAAGCGATGTCTCACCATTAGCCCCCACCGGTCCAACGACGACTCTCATCACAACTGAAGCCGTTGCAACGCGATGGTCTGCAGGAATGACAACGACGCTGCCGTCTCGCTGGCCGCGAGCCCACCGGACCATCCTGGGGCATATGCGATGCGGAGAAGACAGTCAGGGGTGCTTTCATGGTGACGAAGCTTTGATGGTAGTTGCTACTGCTACAACTAGAGATACAGGATTGGTTGCATATGGGAGTGGCAAAGGAGATCTGGGAGGCAATGTTATGTAGTGTGAAGAGACTGTATCTCATGTTCACAACACGTCTCATTCACCGTCCCATTCGACGTTATGAATGCCAAAGAATGCCAGATTGTCGGTATAGATACCGAGGTACTGCCAGACTTACGTCTCTATAGGTACCTAGGTATGGGCTTTGCTCGTGGAGGTTGTATTGGTTCATCTGAAACAATTAGCGGAGCGAAGCTGTCGGGTGCCGGAGTTGAATATGCCATATGTATTACTACCACTAACAGGACTCAGACCGCACGACTCCCACCTGTCACAAAAGCAGCACATCTGACTTACAAGTTCACCTTGCGCCGTCACATCCCAGAAGCCACCTCACCTAGCTTATACCTCGCCCAAGCATCTGAGCGCGCAAGATCAAACGACTAATTCACCGGATTATCGCAAGATCACCACAGAACATACTATACCATGCCGCAGCCGCTCGCTCAAGCTTCCGCAATCTTGAACGACCTCCTGGTCAGGCTCCTAGCAACGACCGGCAGATGCCCAGCGTCTGTTCGACGGCTCATCCAGCAGCTACCGGCAATGATAGAGGCCGAGCGCATCGCGTGGAACAGACTGCACGATGAGACAGAGAGTCGGCTGTATGACCAAGAAGTGTTCGAGAGTCTTCAGTTGAGAGAGCGAGTGGAGGACCTGGAGGCTCAGGTGTTGGCATTGCAGCAGGAGAATCAACGCCTGAACGGTGTGATCGGGGACCCGCGGCAACGAAGTGGCTGATTGATGAGAGGGGTCTGTGCGCAGCGCGTATCTCACCGACTTCTCGTCCGGTCTCCTTTACCTCTCTATTATTAACACTGCTTGTTGAGTTATCGATTACGACGCGGTTTTATTGTATACTTATTGTAACTAACGTATCTAGTAGTCTCTATACTTCCGATTAATACTATATACCTTACCGTTATATACCTCTCTACTAAGATATCCTCTAATCCGAGTATTAATAAGGCTAGTATACGCGAAGGTAAGAACAAGTAGGTACTAGAGCTATCTAGTAGTAATACGCTAGATATTATATCTAGTACGTAAGGTACGTAGAATACTAGTAATAAGTATAGTAACTAGCTTTAGCTCGAATACTAGTACGCTAAGTAAATCCGTCTAGTATAGGCGTAGGAGTTAGAGCGACAACGCTAGTACTAGTAATAATAGTAGTAGGCTACTACCTTACTAGCTCTATCTTCTAAGGAGTTAATACGTATTAAGCTCTAGTAAGAGATCGAGTTTACTAAGGCTACTAAGAACCGTAATAAGGAGCTCTATAAACGTAGCCTAGCTATCTAGCCTAGCGTAGTTATAGTAGCTATTAAGAACGAGACGGACGATACCTTTCTAAGTAAGATACCCTCTAATATAGCTACGAAGTTATATAACTCTCTTCCTAGTATTTATCTACGTTACTATAATAATATCTTTACTAGTACCTTCGACGTACTAAACCTCTTACGCCTTCGTCTTACGCTACGCTAAGACGACAACGAAGTAATAGAGACAAGATTATAGAGGTCTAAGTAGACTTAGAAGACTAGTAAAGGTAGTATAGCCGACCTTAATACGCTTTAGACCTAGACTAAAGGATTTACTAATTTTATTTATATTATAAACGAGCTCTACTTATCTACGTTTAGACCGTAGCTCGTCTTAGTATTACTCTACTTTATAACTATAATCTTTAAGTAGGCTTATTACTATAGATAGACTAACGCTATACTCGTACTTGCTATCGACTTTATAAACTAAGTACGCTAGGCCGGTCTAAAGAATCTAGAGAGCTAGACGGTACTAGCTAACTTTACTAATCGCTACTATAATATATAGTCCGCGATCTAAATAGCGTCGATAAAGCGCTAACGCTCGAATACTAACCTTACTACTACTAGCTCTAGAAGTAGCTAGATCTACTATAACTAGAATAAAGGTTTCTACTCCGAGTAGTACGAGTCTAGTAGAAAGTACGTCTATATTGCCTATAAAGGAAACTACGCTTAGAAAGACTATACGAAATAACTCGTATAGCCTTAGCTAGCTAGCCGCTCTAATAGCTATAATCGCTAATTTTCTCCTTTACTCTTACCCCTCTCGGAACAACTTAATACTATCTAGATTACTACTATTAGTAGTTCGTAAGAACTATATACGCTCGAAGAACCTTCTCGTTATAGTCCGATCTCTTTAGATAGCCTCTATTACGGTATTACTATAGGAGCGGCTACTAAGGGTTACGTACGTATATATAGGCTAGAGTTCTTTGTCTATCTATTTATCGATAGTTAGTAAACTTCGCGCGCGCTCTCGTTCTCTTCTTCGTCTATTGTCTTACGTCGTCTAGATAGATACTAAATAATATAAGTCTATCTACTTCCTTATAGTATATAAGACTACTCTATACTACGGTAACTACGCTATATATACTACTAGCGCTTATTACCGACAATACCTTATTTCTACTAACTACGCTACGCTAAGCGTTCTACTACTCCTTATAGTACGTACTATTAGTATAGCTACCTCTAGTATACCTAGTTATAGCGTAGCTAGACCGTCGAACTACTAGTAGTCTAGCGTCGGCCTACTATCTACGTAACTACTAAGCTCCTTCTATTAATAAGGCTACTTAGAGTACTAGCCGCGTCGTCCGTCCCTTCTACTAATCGATATACTAGTAAACGCGGTAGATCTACGTACTTACTTTCTAGAGTATAATACTAAGGAAGAATAAGAGAAGCTATATAACGCGTTACGTATCTACTACGGACGTATTAACGAGTACGAAGAGTAGGCTAGTTACTATATTAGTAGCTCTAAGAACCTCTAACGCCGCTATAATAAGCTCTAGTAGAGGAACGATACTAGCTATAACGCGTACGACGTACTCTAGTAATAGGTAAACTAGCTTAATACTTAGAACGTATCGCTAGCTATAGTAAACGCGTCGCTTTAGAGCGACAACGCTAAGCTCTACGAGGTTATTAATACTACGCTAGTAGTACCGACTAGTAAGACTAATAAGTCTAAGAAGTACCCCGATCTAGAGATATACGCTAGTAACCGAGAGCTACTTAAGCTATTTATCGCTATATTGTCGATTAAGCTCTCTATTAACGCCGACCGCTATCCGACTACGTAAAACAAGCTAATATACGCGTTTAGTCGCGTTAAGGATAGAGCGCGTAATATTATTCTACTATATATTAAGTACGATAATAAGGGTAATATTAGTATTAAGCTAGAGAGCGTCGCTACCTTTAAGAAGCTCCTTATTAGAGCCTTCGGCGACCTCGATAAAGAAGGTACTATATTGCGTTAACTATAGGGTCTATAC
>JAKLLW010001187.1:0-17741 GCA_022814695.1 Neocatenulostroma microsporum
AACTGGTTATCGAGATGTATGTTCACCCGTGAGTCAAACGGCTCATTGGCCAGGGCGTCGGCTCGTCTCAAAAAGGGCTTGCTTCGGCTCTCCAGTTCGTCTTCGGTCGGGATGATGGCGATCTTCCGGTAGTCCGAGAAGTCGTTGTCGTGTCGGCCGCCAGGTCCGTATGCCGAGAGCTCGATGTCGTTGTCTTTTGACTGCAGAAGATGCTGAATGCGATAGCCCAGGCTTCGCACGTCGCGATCCTCTGAAGCGATGAGAGACTGCTTGTCGGTGATGCCACGTGCAATATCAGTGACCTCGACCGTGGGATGGTCCGTCCACAGCATCAGATCGGCCAAGAGCTGCGCGAACGCAAGCTCTGCAGGAGCGTCAAGCTGCTTCGATTCGTGTGCGCGGACCAAGGCATGCCATAGCGTAGGCGGATCCACGACGATTGCCTGCAACTGCCTCTGTAAGGCACCATTGCAGAGCTGCTTCACCAGTGGATCTTCGAGATAGCAGAGCAAGTCTTTGAGCATGCCGTTCATGAAGGTTGCAGAGATGTCGAAGCGAAGGCTGAGCTTCAGAGCTTCAAGCGCCTTACTGCTGGCCACCAGTCTCTCTACACATTCGACGTGGTTCTCATAGCTGCATATCGCCTCTAGCAGAAGCTTGCCGTCGCTCGCGGTTTTGGCGGTCTTGTGACCTTTGAGATAGGAGTCGAACAGCTTGGCCAGTCGAGCCAGACGTAAATCGGGCGGTAACGCCTGGGTAGTCGAAGAAGCCATGGTGCCTCCCCTAATCTTGAAGTAAGTGTTCTGCGATGTTGAGCGTAGAAGAAAAGCACAAGGCTGCCATGAACAGTCATTAACTCACCGGTCCCTCTACCCCGCCGGGCCCTTGCATGAAAGGGGCGTTGAGGTGCACATCAAACAGATAAAGCTCCATGAATGTGACACGTCGAGACATGCATAAACGGTGTCTTACTTGATGAA
Source organism: Neocatenulostroma microsporum (assembly GCA_022814695.1). NCBI lineage: Eukaryota > Fungi > Ascomycota > Dothideomycetes > Mycosphaerellales > Teratosphaeriaceae > Neocatenulostroma > Neocatenulostroma microsporum. Next base: position 981 of record JAKLLW010001187.1, read on the forward strand.
CAGTCGCCTTCCCATCATTCTGCGAGACGCTTTTCGCATCAGAATACTGATACAGACCAAAGCCACTATGAGCGGATATCGCAGAGGAAGAGGAGATTGGCGACCATCGCGAGGCTTCGGTCGTGGCCGTGGCAGCTGGAACAGACCGTACCCAACCCAACAAGTCTCAGAGGAGCGCGCCCCCTCTCCGCCCTTGGGCACCGTGCTTGAGACTATCAAACGCAGCAGCCTGGCTCCCGCGTCTGGCCAAGCCAACAATGACCCAAAGATCACGGATTGCAAGACGCTCGCATCGTTCAACTGGACTGATGGGAAAGCTGCGACCATCATCGTACCTGGTCCGTCTGACTTGGATGTTCCGCTGTGACTGCCAGTTTGATCTAACCTGTCTGTCCGCTTATAGGCTTGCCCCCTGTCTGGAAGCCACTCGACGACGCTGTACGGCTCGAAGAAGACGCAGGAGAGTACTTTCGAGACCAGAACGCCGCCCGCTTCCCAAAGTACCCAGTAGAGCCCGCGGTCAAAGCTTTGCTGGCACAGACCCAGAATTTCCCGACCTGGGACGTCGATCTCTTCGCCTGCGGTAGTACGCTGGGCAACCTGCTGAGGTTCATCCGCGGGAACGATAAGACATTTCGCTTCACCGTAGAGACTGCTGGCACGACCGTCTTCTTTGTTCGCAGGGAGAACACCCCAGACGAGAAGATCGTTGGCGTCCGAGGCTACGGCCATGCATTTCCGGAGAGGTATACGGAGTGGGCTGCAGATGTCAAGGGCTCTGTATCTCATCAGCGATTGATCAGCTACAACTTTGCGGGCGTGAAGTGCGTTGTTCGCTTCGAAGGCGATGGCTATCTGGACGAGCTGACAGCGGAGAGCCAACCTCCGACTCTGCAAGTGTCGAATTCTGAGGGTTTGACCATGCGGGAAGGCGGACGACTGATCCCACAAGAAGCAATCTTCGACCTGAAGACCCGATCCGTGAGGCGGCAAGACGACGACATCCTCGCAGAGGAGCTGCAAAGACTTTGGGTTGCTCAGATCCCGAACTTCGTGCTGGCGTTTCATGAACGAGGCGTCTTCCGCGACGTCAGAGTGCAGAACGTACGCAAGGAAATCGACAGATGGGAGGCGCAGAACGAAGCTGACCTCCGCTTGCTCGGTGCACTCATTCACAAGATCGTGGACTTCGTTCGTGCCTCTCCGGACGGCAAATGCGAGATCCGGCGTCGGGAGATGGACAGGCTTGAGATTCGCAGCCAGTTGAATGACGCGCCATCTGCGATCTCGGACGGGTTGCGTCAGATTTGGATCGATGGTACCGTGTCGTCGCCTGGCTCAGACGAGGATGAGGCATCCGAAGGTGTTTCTGTCAGCCCCGGTGCATCTCGTGAAGGTGACGATTTTGCCTCTTTCTCGGACGATGACGAAGACAAGGACTACACCTTCTGCTCTGATGACTGCGACTACTGCGGACGCTGTCAACCGTAGCTCGAGGAGAAGGAGTCCACTGCGCACACCCTAGCTGTCTAATCGTCGGGATGATGAGAAGGAGAGTCCTTGTCAGGGTTGGATGTTGGGTGGTGGTGGTGTAGAAGAAGGAAGACTACCTTAGACTGGATGACTTCTCCCCGAGCTCAAGCTTGCCTCGAGACGGTGTAGCGAGATGTTACGTAACTTTAACTCTGTTACGAATAAACACCCCTCTCTCTCTCTCTCTTTTCCTGCACGTGAACGTATGTAAGCTCGCCTGCACCATTGACGGAGTCCAGGTCGTGATCCCAATCAAGATGCCCTCCACCGGACGCGGTGGCGCCGGAAATATCCAAGCCATCTCAGACGAGAACGCCCGCGTCTCAGACGACCTGGAAGCCAGCCAGCAGGCCGCTGAGTCTGATCATAAGGGACCATTGCCTTCTGACTATCTGGACCGCGAGGAGCAGCAGTATGCACATAGCGGTCGGGGTGGTGCAGGGAACTACTACAGCCCCAAAGAATTGAGCAAGAAGGGCAATTTCAGCGATGCTGGGAGGAGCCACATACTTGGTGAAGGAACGCAGCCGCCCGTCGATGGCAGTGACGGTGGGCTGAATAGCGGAAGTGCTGCTGCACCGCCGAGCTATGGTGTCGCGCCGCCTCGTACTGAACCTACAAGGACGTACGGACGTGGCGGAGCGGGCAATTACTCCTTTGGAGTCAGTGAAAGCGAGGAGCGAGCCGCGAAAAAGAAGATGGAGGACGAGCAGAAGCGTGAGCAGCTCAAAGCTGAGATTGAGAAAGGTGTAAAAGAGAATCTGGCAATGCCGCAGAAGGCTAAGCTGCCGGGTGGCGAACCGTTCTGAAAGATGAGGCCTCTCATCGTGAGCAGATACATGCTTCCATCTGGCGCAAGGCGATTACTTCGAGCAGACGGTGCTGCATCTCATCAGACGTCAGTCCTAATCTACCTAGGCTGACGATTCCGCTTCACACTATCTCGGCTTGACCTGGCCTGCAGCGCCGTGTCTGTACCCTTTGAAGATCCCAAGTACATCACATCAGGCGTCATCGAATTGAGATCAAGAGATCTGCATCGCAGTGCTTAGCCCAGCGCCCGCTGCAAGGTTACAAGAAGTCTAGCGCAGCCTCCGCTCGGACCGTGAGACTCTAGGGACAGCCCACCCTAGAAGGATCGATTATGCCTGTTGTGCTGAGTACGTAGGCCTGATACACAGGATCTCCGAACAAGACACCGGAAGAACAATCCAACAAGATCACTGGTCTGCGTGCGCCTCTGGCCTGCTCGGTATTACGTTCCAACAAAACTAAATCCACCCGTACTCCTCACCCCAGCCAACTCCGCCGCCCGCGCCCCACTCGAAACCACACTCTCCCGCTCAGCAGCCCTTACTCCATCCGAGATCGGGCTCGTGGGCTCACTATACCTAGGCAACTCCTCCACCGCCCCCGGGACAGGCATCACCGCATTCGCGAATCGTCTATGCACCGCCGTGGCCGTCGCATCCAGCAGTCCCTGCAGGACCATACTCCAGGGTGTCGCCGTCGACCACGCAACACCTTTCAATAGCGGCGTGTACTCGCCCGAGGGAGACTTGCGGACCAGCATTGCGTATTGCCATGGAGCGGCTTCATGGATGATGATGTCTGGCTCTTTGGCGGTGGGAAGGCGAGGTTTGGAGCCGTAGACGATTTCGTAGGCGGTGTCTTGGACTGTGCTGGTGGTGGGGAAGAGGACTGCTGCGTTGGCTTGATTTAACCTTGTCAGTCGACAGATGCGATGAGGAAAGGTGGGCATGGTGGTGGGGGCAGGATCAACCTTACCGAATATCCGTCGCCTCAACTCATCGTCGCTCAATTGTGTCGAGTGCGGTTTGCTCTTGCTCTTCTCATATGAGTATAGCGGCCACTTATACCCCATGATCTCTCAGACCTGTCACCTCCAACCGAGCTTCTTCCTCCTGGTGCAAGTAGTGGAGTGCTTATATGTATTGATCGTCAGGCTGCTCGGGCAGCAATACGTCGCATCCGATGTTGTAGCTGTCCTCGGCACGCTCGGATCACCCTTGCCTTGTACTTGCGTACCTTCTCCGCCTTCGTACCGCAGTCAGATGTTACGCCCTCTGGTCTTGTGCGGAGACATCGCGGAGTGAACATCGCGGAGGAGTACTACCATGCCTCTATATATTGCTTCCGTGACATCCGTGCATGAAGTCTGGGACGACTGTCGAGTCAGCCTCGTGGGATGCCACAGCTGAGGCGTTTCACGATGATCGCTGATGCTGGATCGTCGTGTCGTGTTTAGAAATCATGGCCAATGCTGAGCGATACCTTGATCCGAGTGTCGTCTCTGCCTTGATGCAGTGTCACCAGGCGAGGCACTCGAGGCACTCGAGACTGGAGGAAAGCTCCAAACAAGGCCAGTCGGAACCTCAAATACTTCCGCAGTTGGTCAAGATATCGCAATCTGTGGCGCACATGCACATGTCAGTCGTACCTTAACCTGCCCGCTCCTTGTATAGACGTTGTGAGATGGAGTGTCTCCTCATTGTATAACATCGGGTGGCAGCTGTGCTACGACAGCCGCAATTTGAAGACATACGTACCGACCCGACCCACCTGGACAATGCGTTGATGGTTTATCTGTGTAGCAGCGACGACTCCGGATGTCTATTGATCAATCTCATGGACTCTCACAGCTCCGAATCAAGGGAGCAACGAGATCAATGGGAAAGTTGAATGCGATCTCATTCTGTGAAGATCTCGGTATTCCTCGTCCTGTAAATCACTCATCCATCCCAAACCGACAAGAATCACCCAACGCTCTGGTACCTTCCAAACACCTTCCAAGCACCTCCCCAAACGCCATTGGCGGCGGAGCCAATACAGATACCCCCAAAATCATCCAGCAAACCAACATTCGCAGACACCCACCCTCACCACCACTCCCGCACAAGTCATTGCTGCATCTCCCCCATCGCCACCTTCCTCGCCTGCCTCGCATCATGCAAATCATTCTCCAACCTAACCCTCTGCGCAATGCTCCCGCTGCTTTTGTTGTTCTGGATCCAGCGTTCGTTGGCTCGGTAGCGCTTCTCAATTGCTGAGGAGGCTGTTGTCTCTACTGGAAGAGTCCTGAACGGGTCGTTAGTCTAGAGGATCTGCTGGACGGATTGCTTAGGGCCGTGAAGGGATGAAGGACAAGCTTACCCGTCTGTGTTGTATAGAGTGGAGCGAGGGGCTGTGAGGAAGTAGGCCCACAGCGCCCCTAGGCCCATGGTGCCGCCGATGATTGAGAGGCCGCTTCTTGCTGACATGTTTATGCTTGCTGGTATGGATCGCTGTGTTGTCAGGTAGTCGATGTGATGGTGCAGATGCTATATGAGCTGCTGCTGTGCGATCGAATGTAGGCGTATATGTTGGTGTAACGAGTTGAGTGCTTGTTGTACACTATTTTTTGAATGTAGTTGTCTTGGTGTCTTGTTGAGTGGAGATGTATTGCTCTTTGCTGTGTTGTCTTGCTGTGCTGATGCGATGCTGGATGGTAAGCCCAAGACACAGAGCATCTTAGTCGATATATACGCCCCATTGTAGGATTGCCCTATGTCTTCGCCTAAGCAAGTGGTCTGTACGATTGTGTGATCCATCGCAAGTGTAGGATCACTTGTGCTCGTGAGGTTGCGTGACATGTCCCCAGCGCCAAGACCAGTATAGCTAACCGAGTCGGAGAGCGCCGAAACGATGGATTGTTAGTGATGACTCGCGCCTACAGTTGGACCACAATTCGGGAAACCTCGCCGAAGGGCTCGGAAGCGTTATATGCGTCTACCGATCGGTGCTCGCAGTCCATATAGCAGTCGGGTTCGACGCTACGGCACCGATGGGCGACATGGTCGCTGAAAAGAGATCGTGGACTCAGTTTGCTTTCATACATTCATACGACCATGCTGCGCTGTACTGCTTGGCTCAAATGTCCTCTGTCTCACGGCGATATTACTGGGACACAGCCAAGTATTAGCATAGAGTGCGGTTTGCGTGCAGTACACAGTCTACTCACTCTCCCACCACTACGCTTCACGCCCTTCCGAGTCGCAAAAGTCGCACACCACTTCGGCCATCCTGAGGTCGTCGACAGCATCGCCTTGAGACACGGTGTGTTGATTTCCGAAGAGAATGGAAGACGACATGACAGGTAATGCTTACCGTCGAAAGCTCGTGCACCCGATCTCGTGGCAGGGAGGCGTCGTGCATCTCGGAAAGATGTCATGGCCATTCGCTGACTGCACGGTCGTAGGCAATCGAAACTGAGTTGCAGCTCAGCTGCCTATCGATCTGTCATTTATCGTGAGTTGGTTTCCGAAAGCGCTCCTCGAATGCAAGTAATGCCGCTTTAGCGGTTCCACATGTAGATGTCCAGGCGCAACAGAATCTGTAACAGACTACCATCTCGTAGCTGACTCATATGAGCTGAGTGATAGGGCTGATATAGCGGCGCGATGCGGTCCCAAAGAAGTAGGTACGCTCCAATGAACCTACCACCCGCGTTGGGGGCCAAAATATGCGCAAGCAATATGCTCACTCAATGATCTCCATTCTCTTTGGACCCCAACCCATAAGAACTCTCAAACTTCCGCCTAACATGCTCCTCAACCGTCTCCCCACCCTCTCCAGGCTTGAAAGGATTCGTACTACTCAGATCTCCTTCATAGAAGCAAGGAACACTATACCTATCCCCCTCCCCAGCATTGATGACTCGATGTAGAGTACTATTGTACTTCCCATCCGTCCAATCATGAATCAAATCACCCATGTTAATCACGAATACATCCTCTACAGCTGGAACCGCCAACCACTCCCCCGTCGGCCGGTAGAAGACCTGTAACCCATGTTTCCCGGGCTATTGGAGGAGGACGGTGATACTGCCGAAATCTGTGTGAGCGGCTGCTCCGAATTGTCTTTCGTCTTTTGACAAGTGTGGAGGGTAGTGGAGGAGCTTCAAATTCATAACTGGCTCATTGGTGAATGTTTCGAGGACGGACTTGTCGTGGCCAAGGCCTATAGCTAGCATTTCAAGAAGGCTCTTGCATAGGCCTTCCATACGCTGGTGGTATGTCGTGACTGGGGCGTGAAAGTCTTCGTCCGGAAGGCAGGAAGGCCATTGGTTGGGCCCGCGCATAAAGCCGACGTCTTCTGATGGGACTTCGCGGCCTACATAGAAGCCCTAGCATTGCTTGTGAGATGCTGATCACCTTAAATGTACGCGAGTGACCTACCTCCTTGTGGTCCGGTAGGGATTTGGCGTCTAGTATCTGTGTGCCGATCCTTTCGTAGCCTCTTCGAGCTGGGTTATTCTTCAGCGACAAGGCGTCCTTTTGGTCTTGCGGGAGGTCGAAGAGGCGCTTGCATGACTTGAGCACTTCCTGTTGGAGCTGCAGTGGTACGCCATGGCCTTTGATCTGTAGGAAGCCATACTCCGAGCAAGCTGATCTGGCATTCTCGATGACCTGCGCCTTTTCTGCCTCTGTGGCGTCTGGATTGCTGTAGGCGCTGATGTCGATCGTTGGGATCTTGTGAATGATGGTCATGTTGGCCAGTCTCCTGTCCGGCTAAGGGGAATCAAAAGGTCGCTAGGCGGTAAGTACAAAGCGTGTGCCTACGTCTTATCACATGAGACCTAGAGGATAAGCCATGTGCGAGGCTCGCGCAGCTCCGCCGGAGCTCGCTGTTCGCTATCTCATCTCATCGTTGCCGGCAAGAGCTTGAAGTTGCCCGCTGTACGGCCTGGACTCGGTACAGCTCTCTCTCACGCGCGCATCAACAGGAGACACGTCCGGCGGTGACGCAATCCAGGCACAGCGGGTTCTATATTCGCCCTCTGGTGACAGAAGTATGATGCTGCTGAGCGATGTCGTGCGAGTGTGAGAGCAAGTTCCAAAGGACTCTTCTGCCTCTTCAAACCCCAAGCTCCGCACATCGGGGACCCCTCAACGCGAACCTGAAGCGCTACCGCACCAATGTCCTTCTACTCAATCCAACACACCGATTCCCTCTTCACTGGCCCCGAACGCGAACGCGTCGCCCTCGATCTCACCGCCCTCCACACCAAACTCACCAACTGCAACCCTTCCTGCGTAAAAATCCTCTTCACCTCCCTCGACCTCTGGTCCTTTTGGTCTGGCGGGGAGAAAGCGAAGAAATACGTGCGTGTAGAAGCGCAAGTGAAGAAGAGTGAAAGTAGCGAGCACAAGTTTGCGGTGTTGAAGGGAATGTACGATGTTGTAGCCAAGGTATTGGAAGATAAGAAGGATGGGAAGGGTGCGGGAGTCGAGGTGCAAACGCAGATAATCGAGGTGGATGTTAGTGAGACTGTGATGACTGATGGGGTCTTTGATCCACGTGGTAGTTGATGACCTGGGGTGCTTGTTGTAATTTTTGTCTGAGGGTTAACCGCACCTGAGGTCTGGTGGTTTGTCGTCGAGATACTTCTCAAACCAACGTCACTTGACTCGCCTTTCAGAGATCATTAAACGGCACCCTTCTTTGCCAGTACGCCGTACGCAGTACAAGCCTGGATACCCGGAGGTCGAGCACGCAGACAACGATTGAGGAAATTGGAGTTTACAGACATTGTGGTCTTGAGGTTCAACATCACTTCATCTTATCTAGTGAAGGCCGAAGTCGAACTTCTGAAGCGCCTACACTCAAGGACAGCACAAGAATCATGGCGACACCAGCAGACCCGATCCTCGCCTCCACCCTCTGGACAGCACATCTCGCCGCCAAATCCCCAGCTCCTTCTCAATATCCCAGCAAGCTGCTCACAGGCCTCCGCAACCTAGACAAAGCCCTTGACGGCGGCCTATACTATGGCAGCATATCCTGCATCAGCGCCGAACCCGACAGTAATGCAAACGAGCTGACGCTAGATCTACTCGTGTCACACCTGCTTAGCGCTCCTGATGCGACGGCGACGGTGATTGATACTACGCTGTCGTTTGATCTGCGGAAGCTTCATGGGCGATTGGTGGAGGCTTTGAGTGAGAGAGGGGAAGATGGTGGCGGTGGAGCTATGGAGGTACTTGGGAGAATGAAGCTCATGAGAGTCTTCGACTTCGTTGGGTTGACGGAGAGTGTGGCGGAAGTACGCGATAGCCTTGAGGGACGCAATGTCGCCCCTGAAGCGGGAGCAGGAGCAGAGGATCCTTCGGCGCCGAGAGGCACTATCGGTGATAGCCAAGGAGACGCAGACGAGATGCTCGATTCTCCCGCGCCGCCAGAAGCACCGAAAGTCACGACCGCCGCACCAACACCACAACCACAAGGAAGCAGCAAGCCACGTCCAGGTCTCCTCATCATCGACACCATATCCCACCCAACTTTGCCATTACTCAAGAACAACCACGCCCAAGGCCAAGCCTTGCTAAACTCTTTTCTGCGCTCTCTCCGCCACCTCACCACCACCCACAGCTTGTGCACCTTACTCATGAATGGAACGATGACCTACTCGCAGAGTAAAGAAGACACACCGAGTATCTTCTCCTCATGCACTCTGCGGCCGGCGCTAGGGAAGACTTTCACGTGGATGCTGGATGCGCATTTACTGGTGCATTGTGTGCCGAAGACTGACAAGGGGAGCAAAGTGGTTTATGGTGGTGGGCAGCAGAGGGGTGGAAGGGAGGTGGAGGTGGAGGTGGAGGTGGAGGTGGGGAGTGTGGTTGAGGTACTGCAGGATAGGTTCGGTGGGAGGGTGGGGAGGTGGGCGGCTCTCTCCGTGGACGGAGATGGGAGGCTTACGGACGGCACATGAGGTCAGTCTATAGCGGTTGCTTAGCAAGAGCAGCATGTATAACGTGGTTGAACGAAACGTCTTGCATCTTCCCCACGACTGGGCATGCTACAAGACTTACAGTGCACAGTGTAATTACAGTACATACTTCGTGATGCTGGCCCGGCCTGCCAGCCTGTCCCGGTCATGTGAGCTGTGTATGCAGCCTATATCGGCATCACGTTTGCTACGTGTAACGGCAGTCCCTCGGCAGGATGTGAGTGCTATTATATGAAAGTCAAGGGAACATCGGACTGTTGGTAGGTCTGGTCCAAGTGGTAAGATACTGGCGAAATTAGTGCGTCAGTGATGCTGGTTCAAGTCCGGCGGCCTACAATGCGCATTCGCTTTTGCTCTCCTCAAGGGTGTTTAACATGCGTCGACTGCGTCGGCAAACTGTTAAGGCGTTGTATCAAGCTGACGAGGCTCGCAGCAGGCTTGGCTTGTTGGATGGTGCATCGCATGTTACTGTACATGGCACGATACAAGCTTACTGCTAGTAATCCGTACCCATTGCGCCGTAGCCGACCCGAGCTTTCTATTGGGCTCATTGCTTTCTCGCAATCAAATACATACACCATGCCCTCTTCCTCATCTTTCATATCTCATCTACCAGCCATACCCTTGGCACTGTCAACCGCACTTTGCGCACTCTCCCTCGCACTCTGAGCACTTCCCTTGGCACTCTCCACGGCGCTCTCAACCACAGTGCTGCCTCCCCTCGGCGCATTATCCCCAAATTTGGGCAACACGTCTCCATGCTTAATATTCACCTCCTCATCTTTCCTGTCCAGTAGGCCTAGACTCCGTATCTGTCCTGCGCTCGGTGCTTGGTCGCGGGGGGTCTCTGCTTCGCGCCGTCGGAAGGCGGCTTGGAGGGCTGTTACTTTCGCTGCCTGTGCATCCGGACCACATGTCAGCATGAATTCCAGCTCGTATTGTATCGTGCAGCGAATTGGTCTGAAGGAGAATATGTATGTATGTCTATATTGCCGGGCGTACCTCCTTCCTGTGGTGCAGACACTCATAGTAGTCCTCTAGTACGGGCTTGCACTTGTGTTTCCCAGAGTCGTCGTCGGCGTTGGTGTTTACAACGTAGCAGGCGAGCACTTCTTGCCAGAAGGGGAAGCAGCGGGAGGGGCCTGTATGAGAGGATCCGAGTGGTTAGCTCTATGCGCATTGCGGTCTTGGTACTGCTGCGAGGGTGGGATGGGCGGCATTGTGAACGTACCACCAGTGAGACCGAAGCCGGAAGCCATGTTGGAGGTATACAGGAGGTATTGGAGGAGGGGAGAGGTTCAATGGCGCATACTGCTCGCTCTGCCATTGAGCTTCGAGGTGGAAGTCGGTATACCGTCCGTGCACGCACAAACCAGTGGGACTGAGGCCGACAGACTTGCGCTGCTGTTCATCAGGAATCCAAGATGGAACCACCACTCGTCACTCGCAGCCATGGTTTCGTCCGCAGACATTTAATCTAACAGACGCGGACTATCAAGAAATGGGCGGTCACAGTGCCCATCGCCTCAAGCCAGAGCCGATACACCCCAAGGAGCATGTTGCATGACTGGAGGTCAAGACAGAGCATCAGGCTATCTGCCACAGCAGAGTGCATCCATCCTCCATCTTGGACTCCGGGCGTACACCCCGATTATCAATACCAACTACGAACTGCCGGCATACAACTCCATCAGGAGGCCGCAGACACAGTGGAGGCACAGCACCTCGCCGCCCAACTTCCGCATCGGGACACTGCAAAATCCCAAGCCAAGGCAGCACGCCGCTACATCCATGTCACTCACTGTCACCACGCGCATCACCCATGTACATGTCGGTGTCAGCGCCGTAAGGGTTCTTTACAACTACCGCAAAGGGTAAACAGAGAAAGAAAGATTTAGACTCCCAGTAGTTGCCGTGATTTTGTCGCCAGTCAAAAAGAGGGCCATGGACGACACGCCTCATGAACCTGGCTACCACATGACTGGTATTTACATCACGAATCGGCAATGACCTGGCTAGGTGCACGAGCTTTTGTGCCTTCCCGGAATGGCAAACACAAAACGCAGATTTGAGACTCCCAGTAGTTGCCGCAAACTCGTCGCCAGTCAGAAGAACATCCGTCAACGACCCTGCTCATCAACCTTGCAGGTAAGCGCATACTCAACCTTTGCATCACGACTCCACACCTGCCAGCGTCTGATGATGTGTCTGTTCTGCCGCAATCGCGACCGGCACTCGCTTGCATAGCCGCAGCTCCTACCTTGCTACGACTTCACCTCGAAAGGGAAAATGTAAAGTTGAGTTTCGGGCCCTCCAGTAGTCGCCGCCATCGATCAGCCAGCCGGCGCGTCGCAAGTCGTAGTCACCATCAACCTCCTCATGAGCCTGGTCAACTTGCCTGTGTCCCGATCTTGCATCGTGACTTGCTGTTCCGATGCTTGCAGCCTTGCTGCAACTTCACCTCAATGCGTCGATGAGGGAGTTGTTCCGTGGCCTCCAAGCGAGAAACACTGCCGCACCTTCTACGCCAACGGCTGTGGACATTACAAACAACGTGCCCGACATGAACCTGCTTGCCATCTCTACCTTTGGTACCATGACTGCCTCAGAGTCTGTCCGGGCGAACGCACATAGATGCTGCGCTGCCGTATTTTCACCTGAAAGAGTAACTGTACAGGTTAATACCTGATCTTCCAGTAGCTACCGCGACGATATCGCCCAATGAACAATTACTCATGGCATCATGACTCCAACGGGGTCATGTCGGGCGTGAGTAGCTGCAGATACTGTCTGGCAGCGATATCCCCCCAAGAGGTAAATGTATGTTTCAACTCCGCGCCTGCCAGTAGTTGCCGTAGTCTAGTCTCCAGTCACAGCGAGGTTAGTGGTTGATAATGCAGGTGAGCTGGCGCGCATCCCCTTCGCATCGTCCGGGTGCTTGCAGCCATGCCGTACCTTCGCTCCTTCGCCTCGAGGCGCAAAAGTGAAGCTTGTTGTGCGGCCCTTTGGTACTTGGCACAACTCTATCGATGATGGCCAGAAAAATCTCGACGTGCGAGCTGTTCGTGCTCCTGAGCAATTGTCGCTGGCACTGTAGATTTAGATCCGTGTGTGGATGGTCAGGCATAGTGTAGATGCTGTATCCTTGTTTCCATGCACAGTCACCCGGGAGGGTACATTAGACGTAAAGTCAAGAGGTTGGCCTCTCTACATGCCGCACACATCTTGCCAATGGCAACCAGTGCACTGGAAGGGCTCATACATGACAAACCCGTAAGGTGCTATCCGTCTTGCCGCCTGTTGCATCATGACGAAGTCTTACCGTGGATACACCGATGCACCTTGCCGCAACTTCACCGTAAATGGCAAATGTAGAATACGAGTTTGTGGCTTCCCAGTAGTCGCCGCAATTGCATTGCCAATGGCATTCGAAGAGGGAGCGTTGGTGCGAGTACCTGCTGGCCATCTTCCAGACTTTTCGACCTAGGGGCCGTGACAGTGTGTTGTTGTCCATAGTCGCAGGTGCTGCATCTCCGCCCTTGACGTGCGCGATGCCTGCCTACTTGAGCGACAGTGTTTGTGCGAACCGAATCTGAAGGGTCACGTAGGCAATCGCATTGAACCTGCGCACCAATGTCGAACTGTTATTAGCTAAGCACAACATGCAAAGTTCGTCCATGGGCTATGTATGTTGTCGATATCGACGGTGCTTCCAGACCTGGAAGAGGTACAGGAATGATCATCTCAACCATTCCAGCAGGATGTAGTGGTACACCGTACCATACCTTATTATACCTTGATTAGTCCTGCACGGTGAGCGAGGGTCGAGAATCTACGTTCTTCATCGCGAGAAGGGCGAGAAGGAGCAGAGTCATGGTACACCGTCTATTTATTGGCCCTCGCGCCTAGCTGTCGTGCGCCCTCCAGGCGTTGATCCGAGCCTTCCGAAGCGGTAATGAGTCGGCGTACGGAGATGTCAGCTTTCCAGCATTAGCGCTCGTCAGCAGCCTTGCCAGGCTGAGTGCAGTCCCGGCAAGCTGATAAGAGGGACTCCTGGGCTTTTCTGGCTTGTCCTGTGCCCCCACATCCTTTGCTTCTTGTTTCGTCGACCGCTTAGGTGCTTCAGGAGCACTCGCGGTGTCGTTCCCGAGTTCACGATCGGGTTCAGACACCGTCTGTATACCCGTATGGACTAGCGAAACCTCCGTGCGCCTCCCTCCGAAGGCTCCAGCATCGATCTCCCTACAGCGCAGCAACATCGACTCTGGCCACTGCTCAGCCATTGCCCTCGCGTCAGGAGTCATGCGATCGATACGTTTCATGTCGCGGAGAGGGATATAATCGCTGACCTGCACCTGCTCAAAGTAGTCTAAGAGGTAGTCCACGGCTACATCTCCTTCTTCCTTCGATGTGGGCTGCTGCGGTGAGACCCGTGAGGTGATGGAAGACGGCAGCTTGAGCTTGATCTCCGCCTTTCCGGCCAGTGCGCCTGTGCCATACTGTATGGAAGCCTGCAATTTCCGTACGAAGTCCTGAAGCTCGGGATCTGTCCAAGCTTCCCTGCTGAGCGACAGTGGTTTCGAGCACAAGAATGACAGATCGACGGCGTTGTATGGCAAAGCGATGTTGAGCTCCTGTTCCTTCACCGAGGCAGAGACGCTTTGCAAGTTCAAGTGCGGAACGGCCTTCCGGCCAGGTGTGAACATGTGGTCAAAGCACAGCTGGATGTGCGGTAGATGCTCCAACGCGCTTATGTCAGGCAGTGAGAATGGCGAGGGTCTAAGGTGGACTACGAGCTGAGTCGAGGCTCGGGAGCGCCGTTTATCGTTTGTCTCGGCAGGCTCAAAGTGCGACAGGAGCGTGGCGAGACCAGGCGATTGGTCAATAAAGACACCTGGTTGATATCGTTCTTGCTTCACACTCTTCTTCGACGGCGTCTGCAGCAAGATACCCACCTTCGCAGTCCATGAAGATGGGGATGGCTTATACGACCACGAGGAGCGATCCATATTGGCGTTGTCGTTCCCGCTGGTCTCCTGCGCGAGCTCGTCCAACTTGCCTGCCACGATATATGTCGGGAATTTCTCAGCGCCACGGCCAGACGTATCTGCTATTCCACGTGCTGATGGATCGCGTAAAATGCCGCTTGACGAAATTGCATACCCGGAGCGAAGATCTGGATTCTCAGCAGGGGCAATCAGCCTAAGCAGATCGCGGTTTTGGTAACGTCGGTGAGCATCCAAGAGAGGGTACGGCGCAAGCTTTAGCTTGCCAGTGACGCCAGTGTACTCTTTGAAGGGTTTGCCATCCCGCTTAGGAGCGTGTATCTCGGCTTGCATCACTGCATGCCTCTCCCGCGCGGATGGCAGATTTAGAAGCGAGAGTAGCAGACGACATGCTTGTAATTCCTGACCACGCTCCCAAATGCTATGAATTCCCAGCTTGCCTTCCGGCTCCATCTCAATGACGGTGTTGGTGCGATCAGACACAAATTTGAGATCGTCCTCTAGGAAGAGTTGATCGAACGCGCCAGGCATGTCATGCTTTCCAAGCAGAGGCTTTAAGACGCCAAGATCGAGCTCAGTACGGCGTGCGTGTCGAAACTTTGCTTCCAAGATCCGCACAATCTCTTCGGCATCTCCGCGACGTGCAGTAATCCGAATGACGTTGTCCTGCCGGTATGGCCTGATGTCCGAAGCACGAATGAGCAGCGGTGAGTTAATATACTTGTCGATGTTGCGTCCGCCCTCGTGCGCAACGTCAAAGAGCAAGGTGATCTGCCACCGGCGTACGTAGAGTTCGAGTTCGCCGACACGCTGTTCTTCGGACTGTATGACGGTACTCCATGCAAGGCGAAGGATCTGGTCCGCCAGGCCAGCTTTGTGGCTACTGAGTTGACCGTTCTTGAGTGAGACACGTCCCAGACGCTGCTCCAGCGGCGTTTGTCCAGGCCGCCAGGGCGTCTTTCGTATCTTGCGTGCATCGTGCTCGGATTCTTGATCAACCTCAGGCACGGGAGCGGCTTGAGTGACAGATTGCACCATATAGCGAGCCAGCTGCTCGACATTGTAGCTGTCCACCAGCTGTTTCTTCAGCACGTCGTATTCATGCCGTTCGAGCACGGCTCCAGGAGGCCGCAGACCGTCAATCGAGGCGTTGATCTCCTCCTGCTCGGGCGGATGCTCGCCAGAGACAAGCTCCTGTATCCCACCAGTGCTCAGCGCAATTCCCTCCTGCTGCTCGCCCACGGTATCCTCCTCGACAACCTCCAACAACCGCACATGCCTCTGTTGGCTGCCAGCACGCTCGCCTTCGACATCTCGGAACACGATGACTTCGGAGGGTCTCCCCAGTGAAGCGGTGGGAAGTTGTTCAGACGACTGACGTTGCCTGCGCCCAGGCTTCCCAACTATCCGTCCGTGAGGATGTATATGCCGGTATACATAGTCGCGGTCCTCACGTGTGCCAGACCGTCGCGGTGCAGCAAACGCCGTATCCTCCTCGTTCAGGGAGTGTGCCGTCGAGAATGGCAGACATCTTCGCCATGGCTGTTTGGAGTGCCTCCCACTGAGACCGGCTATGACATTGCGTAGCTCTTTCCGCAAGAATGCTCTTGCTGCTCTCTGTGAGCCGGACGAAAGCATGTAATGTCACCGAGTCGGCCAGTATGCGATAGCATGCAAGGCAAAAGGTACGTCGAAAGATGTTTGATGATCAAGCGAACGTGATATAGCCCCTTGAGGATATTGATTCAAAACATCGGTGATGGCCTGCACCACATTGATGGGCTATTGATTTATCGAGCGCAGATCTCGTTCGCAGCGCCGAAACCCCCCAAATCCAAGGAAACTCCCGTCTTTGGAAGTCGTTCTCGTCTCGTCTTCTTTGCTTCTTGAACGTACTTTCAGTGTATCATTGGAAGGACGTCGACAATGTGAGATCTACGAAATCATGGTGGTACAGCTTGGCCGCTCACTGTGCGACATAGTTCAGGCTCGATCAGATGCAGTCCCGTCTGAAGTTCCATGTTCGGTGTGCAAAACCTGGAACAGCTCGACGCCTTATCAGCGAAAAGGCGACCATTATTGGTCCTGCGATTGAACCGGAACTTGGTTGCTCGTAGCACGACGACGTCCACATTGGGAGGGAAGGCGTCGATAGATGCCTGTCAACAAGGCAAAGTCGGAAGAATGACCGGGGGCTTCGACGCGGACGGTGTTGTTCGCCCATATGATGGTTCTGGAACGCTCTGCTGCAGCTTTCCTGGCCTCGAAATCCTCACGTCGCACAAGGCTATGACTATCAATATATAGTGGCTCCTTTCGACGCAGCTTCCTATCAGAAAGGCATTATGACGACACCTTGACGCGACTAATGTTGTAGCATGGTGACACGACCTCACAAATCCGCATTGGGACGAAGCCGTGCCTGCCGCTTTG
>JAKLLW010001188.1:0-17729 GCA_022814695.1 Neocatenulostroma microsporum
TTAGGTACGATCTTATTAGTTTTAAAGATCTTTCGACTTTACTTTACTAATAACGACTTTCTACCTTTACTACTATAGTACTAGTACTACTAATATAGCTCGGAGCTTACTATCGCTTAGTAGAACGTCGGAACGACGCTTTTACTAGTATATTACTAAGCGTAATCGATCCTTATCTTATCGCGACATCGACGAGTAGTTTAATAGACTCTCGGCGTATATTAGTAATTACGCTATTAGTACGCTTATATAGATAAGATTAGTTTAATACTCTAATATAGTTAGCCGCGTATTAGTATACTTACTAGTTAAGAACTTTCTAATCTCTAAGTCTAATTAGTCTAAGTCTAATCTATTTTTAATAGGTATTAACTAACTAGATACTACTATTACGCTATTATAGTTATTACTTATTATTAATACTTTAGTAAATTAACTTTATTATTATTTACTTTAGATATCTAATTAATTAATACTTTATTTATTTTACTTATTAGCTTATCTATAAGATCTAATAAGATAAGTACTCTAGTTTACTACTACCTAAAAGGGGTTGTTTATATAATATTTAGGTATTTACCGCTTTTATATAGTATTCGGTAATATAGTTTAAATATACTATAGCTAAATAGAGTTATTAGAGTATACTTTAACCTTAATTAGTATAAAATCGTTATTATATAGTTTCGTTATCTAGTAATAGTTTAAATAAAATCTAATAATTAAACCTTAATACTAGCTAGTTAAGTTTTACTCTTTTAAGTAAAGTTTAATTAGTTACTATCTTATATATTATTTTTTTTAACTTAGTCGTTTTTAAGTAAAATTTCTAATAGCCCTTAGTCTTATACTAGAGCTAAAAGGGTATATTATAAGTAAGAATACCTAAGGCTAGTTTATAGTCTAAGGTACGCTAAGACGAGGTAAAATCTCTTTATATATATTTACTATAGTTTAGTTACTTATAATAATATTAATTTACTATTAATTATATATAACTATACCTTTATAATCGAGTTATCTAACAGTATAACTCTACTCTCATAAGCTTCGCAACAAAGATGAAAGCAAGAGGGTCGGACCGTAGAAGTCCCGAAGCCCAAGATTTAGCCAAGCTTCACACCTTCCTTTCTCGTCTGATCTTCACCAGGAGGCATCATTGCGCGATAGGCCGATGATCTCACGTACACGCCTCGTTCTCACGATGGATAAAATTTCACAACGCCATCACGTATCAACGATGCCCCCTCCTCTGATGGCTGGCGATCGTTCTTCGACATCACCTCAGGATGGAGAAAGTTGGCACAGTATGCATAGTAATGTTTCCACCAAGGATCCCAGGCTGACCGCATAAAGGCCGCACCTACCCCCAAGTTGCTGGAAGAACAGACGGGCAGGGCTGAGTCGGGCTTCGCAAATGCACAGGAGGCTTCCTCCGGGGGCCGCCGTCGGAAACCCCTCCTAGAAGACTATGTCTTCTACGCCGAGCTGCAGCGAGCGGCTGAGAAGGCAGAGGATGGGAAGAAGTGAGTCGCCCAGCGAAAGAGATCCCTGGGTGGCATCTTGCTGACACTGGTGCCACAGAAATCCCGGCGTGGGTGATAAGTTGTTCCAACTAGCTCGTGGGATACTGCCCTTCGACAGCAACGTCTCCTCCGTCAACGGCAGAGCACAACAGACTACCGGCCTCACGGATCTGGAAGTCGAGAAGGTCAACGCATGGAGAGCATTGAGGCAAGCCAGCTGGGCCGGCGCCTTCTACCTGTGCACCACCGACATTCTGGGTCCGTTCAATGCCCCATATGCGTTTCGGCAGAACGGCTACGTGCCGGGCACACTGCTCTACGTCTTCATGGGTGGCACAGCTTTCTACTGTGGCGGTCTCCTCTGGTGGCTCTACGTCAAACTCGACAGCGACCGCTTCCCGGTCAAAAGCTACAGCGACATCACCGAGCGTACAGCTGGTAAGCCCATGCGGTTTCTGGTCACCTGGCTCGTATTCATCCATATGATCGTCAACGTAGCCACAACCAGCTTGAGTGCGGCGCAGTCTCTGTACCAGCTCGCTCACGGGCACATCTGCTTCGTGGTCAGCATCATCGTCTGGATCATCGTAGGTAGTGTGCTCAACCAGATCCGCACACTCAAGCGGTACAGTTGGCTAGCCAGCTCCGCCATCTGGCTCAACATCCTGGTTATACTACTGTCAGTCGGCTTCATAGCTCATTCTCCTCCGAACTACGCCGCAGCGAACGCCGCCTACGGCATCACCAAAGGCCCCGTAACCACGCAAGCCTTCGCCACCTACCCCTTCTACGAACGCATCAACGGCGTCATGAACATCGTCTACGCATACGGCGGCGCAACAATCTTCCCACAGATCATTGCGGAGATGCGACGACCGATGGACTTCCTCAAAGCCTTCTCGATGGCACAAGCCCTCATCTTCGTCATCTACGTCTTCTACGGCCTCTACGTCTACAGCTTCCAAGGCCAATTCACACTAGCTGTGGCTTTTCAGGGGGTGAGCCGCTATTCCTGGCAGACAGTCGGCAACGTCTTCAATCTCATTGCGACAGTGATCGCAGGCGGCCTGTACGGCAACATCGGGCTAAAGATCTTCTACGTCAACGTCATCGAAGGCATCTGCAAAGGTCCGTCGTTGATAAGCATGCGAGGGCGCTTCTGCTGGTCAGCTCTGGTCATCGTTTTCTGGTGGGTTGGCTTCATTATCGGTGAGTTACCAATGAGTAAAACCGTTACTCGAGATCCATGCTAACACTCATGGGATTGCAGGCGCAGCCATTCCTCAAGTGCAGACCCTGTCCGGCATGGTCGGCGCAGTCACCAACATGCAGTTCACGTACTCTTTCCCGACCGGCTTCACATTCCTATACCTCGTTCAACTGGATGCAACCGCGGAAGACGGGGCCTATGCGCCGGACGGGAGCCCTGGGCGGATCGACAGCTGGAGTGATGTCAGCCGATGGAAACGAGGGCTATCTGGAAGCACAAAGACGCAGCAGCCATGGCTCCAGGTCTTCAAATGGGTGAACTTTGTGATCTGCATCGCGGCACTGGCGACTGCAGGGCTAGGAATATACGGATCAGGACTGTCAATTGCAGCCGCATTCGACAGTTCAGCTGCAACGTCGTTCGGCTGTGCTGCTCCCGTCTGAATGCGATGCTCGGTGGAAGCGTGTTCATTATACGAGCCTGGCAATTGGGTATGGCTGGTTCGCGCTGCTGAGCAGTCGGCATTGAGAAGAGCTTTCGGCAATGCCACTCTCTGGCCCTCACCCAACACCGCGAGTTGCGTGGAGCTTCATGTTACCGCAACTTGAAGCTACCAGCGCAACTGACCTTCTCAAACTGGAGGAATCTCGATTCTCGCCTCGAGGTAGGTGATCTTTCGTGTGGGGGTTGAGCTCGTGGCTGCTAACGTGTTGAGGGATATTCTCGGTGACCCCTGATGTTCGGTAGCGTCGTGAGCCTGAACATCCGATTTTTCCGGGTGTCTCTTAAGGTACGGTCCACTTCCAAGTTCTACAGCGACTTGCCTACCGACTGGTCGACGGGTACGCTACCGAACATCAGGGCTTACCGAGAATACCCCTGAACACGTCAGTGCCGCCGCTGCTATATCTGCTGCCAATATGCCGGACACCGCGTTTCCGATGCGAGAATGAAAAGCGTGTGGCAACGAGGTGTGAAGGAAGCGCAATCTTGGGACACTCCGTAACGGGTGTCCAATGGTATCTGGAGTGGAACGTGGAAAGTGGAACGTGAAACAGGCGTCTGTCAACGGCCGCCGCCGAGATCGTGATTCACAAATGATACTGTACAGCCCTCGGGGTATCCATCTCCCAACGACCCAACCAACATGCAAGCGCCTAAACGCCTTCGCTCAAAAGCAGCAAGCACAGTCCGCCCTCCCACATCCCACCAGACCACTCACTTCACCTTACTCATCACACTCTCCGACCCCCTCTCAACATCCATACCAGCCGCCGCGCTCTTCACAGAACTCAACATCCCCCTATCATAATCATCTCTACTCCTCAGCACCGCCTCAACCCAAGAGAGATGAACATCCCAGTACTGCACCTTCATCCTCTGAAACGCCTCAACCACTCCCTGCCCCTTGTCGGCCGAGAGCAAGTTTTCGAAAGAGTTCACCGCCCTCCACTTATCCTTCACCAAATCGAAAGTATCCGGGTAGTCCTTGAAAAACCCAAAGACGGTCAAAAGGTCGTCTTTTATCTTCTCCGTGAAGGGGTCTTGACGTCGGAACTTTGCGCCCTTGTTTTTAACACCGGAGAGATAGGCGACGAGGAGCGCATCGGCCATTTCTTCTACCAAAATATCCCTCAGACTCGGGTGCAAAAGAGGCGTAACAGCCGTCTCAGACGAAAGGTAGTCGGCGAAAGTAGCAGTAATCTGCTTCATAGCTTGCTCCCCATACCAGCCCGGAAGGAAGAAAGTCCTCGTAACAGAGCGGAAGTCCGTGGCGAAGAGCAAAGAGGCGAATAACTGCATGCAATGCGAGCTCAAGTCGATGTAGCCGTTTGTGAGGGTCTCGAGTTCCGGCCCAGTGGTCAGTGGGTAAGATGGCCCGACCAGAGGTTCGAAGTCGGCGCGGAAGCGGGTAAGGAAAGAGGTAGTGGTGGTCGAAGGGTCGTCGTCAATATTAGTGATTTGATCATTGGCGATCGCTACCAGCCAGTCTTGATAACTGCTCAACCCCTCAATATCACTCGGATTCACCGCCTGCGCCGCCTGATCCTCAATCCGTCGAAACTCCGTATCCACGAGGGACTCCCACATCTTCTGCCTAGCCTTCAGCGCCCTAATCATAGCATCCACGACTCCCTCAACAACGTCCGGCCGGCCAGAAGACTGCGCCACCGCCAATTGCTCTCTCAGCATCGTCCACATATCCCCCAAAGTCTTGGTGTGCATGTGACCGTCTACGTCGACGTCCAGACTCCCCTCCTCTCTCGACTGGAAAGTCCTCCGGTCATTGGAAGCCATACGGTCCATCCATTCCTCCACCGCTTTCGTAATCAAGCTTCGATAATCGCGGACGAGATCGCCTTCCCTCTCATCAATAACGTGCGGAACCAGTTCGCGCTCCTTGATACCCAGGCGTTCCATCTTGGCATAATACTTTGGTACCCAATTCAATATCGCCAGCATATGTACCGGCGTAGTATCTGCGGCGTCAAGGCGGGAGATCAGGAAGTCGTGCATGAGTTTATGGTAGATGTTTGTATATTGCCTGAAGATCTTCCATTTGCGCGGCAGAAGCTCGACGAGGCCGAGTTTGACGGTATTGAGGTCGTTGAAGAACCATCTACAGCTCTTCTCCAACCGATCGGGCTCTTCGTCGAAAGCCTGTTTGACGCCTTCGAACTGCACGGCAGCGGAGGCTTCGACGGCTTGGAGGAATTTCTTTTTGTAGCCTCGCAGTTCGCGTTGGCCTACGTTGATGGATTTGAACCTCGACGCTACATCCTGAAACTCCCTCTGCGCATCCTGCAAAGCCTTGACCTGTCTATCCTTCTTCTCTTCCTCCTCAATAACCAGCCCCAACCGCACCACCAACCCGTTATTCCCTGACTGCACAAGTGTAATCATGTTAAGACACGCCTGGCCGACATGTTCATCAAACCACTCAACCACATCCTCCAACTTCCCAAAATACTCCCTCAACGTCACTCCTCCTTCGAGCGGCAAATTCTCAATCAACTCCATCCCACTCTCCCCTTCCCCACTCGCTTCAGAACTCTTGACCTGATCCATAGAAGTATCCCTGACATCCCTCAATACCGTGATACCTTCATGGATGGCCAAAAGATTAGGCTGGTTTTCAAGATCCTCGTCGTCTTCCCTCAGCAACTCCTCCATCTCCCCCAGCTTTTGCGCGAAAGTATCAATACTCCCCTTCATCGCCTCCACGCTCGCGAAATTTCGCTGCATAACGCTCATCTTGTTTATTTCCGGGAAATCGCGTATCATGCCTTGCGCTTCACTGCACAATCTATCGATCTTGAGCATCTCCTCCTTGATGAGTTGGACTGTTTTCTGGCCATCGGAGATGGAAGACATGCCATTTTGAGTTATCTGCAGTTGTTCCGACAAGCCGATCTTGAGCTGGCCGTCTACGGCGGCTTTCTTGCGGGTGAACTCTGATTTGAGGGAGGGCAGTTTGTCGAGGTCGTCGGGGGAGCGGAGGAGTTCGATGAGGCGGGTGAGGGGTTCTTCGTGGGGGGTTGGGTCGTTCATTGTCGTGGTGGGTGCTGTGGGAGGCAGCTTGGAGGGATTGAAGGGATAGATAGGTTGCTGCTCAGAGAGGTCGCGTCGATTTCATGGAGATGGCTGCCTGATACGAGCTTGAGCCGTCATGCTGTTGTTCTTACCCTACAGGTTTTGTTCTAAGGTATTGTTCCTGCCCGGACCAATGTTGGTGCTAGTGAGGCTCGAGGTCGCGAGGCCAATGCTGCGGAGAGTTCGGGGAAGCCGCTTCGCCAAGTATACTTTCTGCTACTCCAAGAGATCGTCCTAACTACCACCTACACGAGAACTCCGATTGGCATTCGAAACTTTCACTTCGCCGTGGATAACAAGACCGCGCCATTGTGTTGCCCACATTCGTCTTGCTGTACTGACCAAGTCTGTCTTAGGCGCTTCGTCATGCCAAAACCTACTCCCAGGTAGCTATGCGAGCCGACCAAGAGACCGTTGATAAGTACTACTGTGTTCCCTTTCCTCTCGCTAGTCGGCACTCTTCTACTCATCTATTCGTATACTCCCACCTTGACCCTTATCTCTTGAAGCTGTAACTGCACAAATCGAACAAAATGGCCGACCTCCTCGCCCGCGTAGAAGCCCTGGAAGAGCAGCCTTTGGCGAGTCCAAGACCCCCAAACCCACTCACGACGTGGGCGATACCGTCTACGTACCTTACGACAGCTACCAAACTCCAGGCAAGAAAAAGTATCACCAGATGGGCATGATGGGCGGAGGCTCTTACGACAATGGGGATCGCATTCCTGGTGTGCATCCGAAGGCCCTACAACATCTCGTCTCATTGTTACTGGGCTGATGTGGGAATTTAGAGCACCTCCGTTCAAACCTCACCCGGAAGGACTGCCCAGATGGGTGGTTTGTGCAAAGCAAGGTGGTGGTGGCCCAAGTGAAAGTTGGAGAGAAGGGGAGTTATTTGTACGAGTACCAGGTAAGCTGGTCATCTGTGTATCAGCTTTTTGGCTGGGATAGCTGTTCCGTGGACTTTTCTGACAGGCGTTGAATTAACACAGGTGGTGCTCCCCCAAGACGAGACCATTACGTCGAATTGGCTGGGAGATGGCAGCATTTGGGTACTGTGAGCCGCGCAAGAAGGGAAACATTGTTACAGAATAGCAGTGGTGAATCGGTCTAGTTGCCCACAGCATGGGGAGTAGGGCTAAGACACAACGCATGTTGCACAGACAGTCCTGTCTTCGCTGAGATTGTCGTGAGGATGCAGATAGCTCTCATGGGACAAAACGTCTGGAGGTCAAAACTCTTTTCGCAGGCGATTCGTACGATCAGCGATCTGACGGCCATGGCGATCAAGCTCTCTATACTGTACGGCCTGAATGTCTGATCAGTACAAGCGTTGCTTCTTCTGTAAAGCCTGGTCGGTAGTCATTATGAAGCTTCTACCGTTCGCACTTCGGTCTTGGTCGGTACCTCATGGCTCTGCCGCACTTCTTAGTCCCGTAATTTGAGCTGGTAGATATCGTGTCGATATAATGCTTTTGTCATTGAATGTTCTAAGTCGCAAGGCTGTGAGCACGTGCGCTAAATGTGCTATTGCGGAGAGTTTCGGGGATGGGCTTGTTGCACCTTCGCCGATCAAGCAGGCACAGCACTTCCTTAGGCAGCGACGGCGACATATCCAGTTCAATCACCGTGACACACTCGATGTACGCATATCTACGAACATGGAATGACCCAAAGCTAAAATCCTCCAGCAACCCACCCTCACACCAACTCCCACCTCCCCAAACACCCATCCCACCCAACCCCCAACCATACTCACAACACCAACAAACACAATGCCATCCTACTTCCGCATAACCCTCCTCCGCTCCGCCATCGGCCTTCCCAAGCGCACCTCCGGCGTCCTCTCTGCCCTGGGCCTCCACCGCCGCCTAAAAACCGTCTACCACCCCGTCTCCCCCGACATCGCGGGACAAATCTTCGCCGTCAAGGAACTGGTGGATGTGCAGGAAGTCGATCGCGCGTTATCTCAGTCAGAGATGAAGGGGCTCAGGCAGCCGGATAGTGGGTTTTATGTGGAGAGGAAGGGGAGGGAGGCTAGGACATGAACGGGTGCACAGATATATGGATATGAGGGTATGAACGGGGACATGGACTGCATATGTGATGGGAGAAACACAAGCGACGCGCCGGCGATGATGAGGAACAAGTCGCAAGTCTCGTCCGGTTTCTATGCAATCAGATGGGAGGGCGGCAGCACAGCCATGTCTTCGAGAGCGGCAAAGGCACTTTGCGGACATCATATTTGTGCGATTTGCTCGACAATGCATACACTATCTTGCGGATCACTGCTATCTTGGCAAGGAGTTAGAGCTGCGCACGTTAGAGGCGATTAAGCCCGACGAGAGACACACGATCGAAAGAAGAGAGTTCGAGAGGGCCAGTCTGCGTGAACGAGATCGATGAGAGGCGCCAGTAGGCCGTAGAAGCATTAATGCATATTACATGAGTTCGTCAAGCCTGCGCTTCCTTCACAATCTGCTGTTGCGACGCGCCCTCCACTGTCGCATCAGATACCCCAATATCTGAAGTATCACCAGGTATCGCAGCAGCAGGCGCAGCACTAGTCACAGGCGCAGTCACCGCTCGATTCTGCGCCGCAGCATTGAGTCGTT
The DNA here is from genome assembly GCA_022814695.1 of Neocatenulostroma microsporum. Taxonomy (NCBI): domain Eukaryota; kingdom Fungi; phylum Ascomycota; class Dothideomycetes; order Mycosphaerellales; family Teratosphaeriaceae; genus Neocatenulostroma; species Neocatenulostroma microsporum. The sequence goes on from JAKLLW010001188.1 coordinate 8,946, forward strand.
GATCTAAAGCCTTCAACGCCAAAGCCCGTCTCCTCTCAGCTTCTGCCCTTCTGCCACTTCCACCACCGCCACCTCGGCCGTCCATGATAGAGGGTAAGCCTTCTGAGCGCGAAGCAGCACTCTCATTACCTGCTTCTATCGCTTCATCGCTGAAAGGCGTGCAGAGCCGGAGTTGGACGAGGGTACTGTAGATACCGTCACAGATAGGTGAAAGGACCGGATGCATCGCGTCTGGGAAGAACGCTGTGAAGGCGAATGTATCGCTAGCGTCGCCTTTCATCGTCGCCCCTTCACCCGTAGCCGAGGCTGTGATATCCGTGATGCGGAAGAATCGGAGGTAGATCCAGGATGTGAGGAACCCAGTCAAGGATAGCCAGGTGGCTGTATCCGTTCCCAACAGAGGTCCGGAGATAATGTTTGCGAGCGTGAACAACGCAGGGAAGTGTTTAATGCGAACGCGGAGGGCGCCTTTGAAGAGGGAGACGGTGTGTTCGGGGACGAGCTGTTTGAGGGCTACTAGAAAGCCTGCTTCGAGGGCTAGGAGGCCTTGGATTGGCGTGGGACTGTCGCCCTCCGTTAGCATACCGGTCTGTAGAAGGAGCGTGTGGGAGCAGATGGGACGTACAACTCAGGCCTCCCAACCACAAACCCATGCCACACTCCGTAGACGCAAAACGCGATAATATTGGGTATCATAACAACAAAAAGCACAAACTTCCCAAACCCCTTACTCCCCCACGCTCTTTCGAGGTACCTTCCGCCAAACCATATTACTGAGCCACTGATCGCAAGACTGACAATATTGTTCTCGACCAAGGCAGCCGTGAGGAAAGTCCATGGGTATCGTATACTTTCGAGCGGAACGAGGGCGAGGTATGGAACTGCCCAACGCGGACTCGTCAGATAGTTCCAAGCCTTTCCTGTCACTAGCTTGGCGTTGTTGTTATCGGAGAGGAAGTCCAACCACTTTCGGAGTCGGAGAGTCGCATTGAGGGCGGAGAGTAGGAGGTTGGCGAGGAAGAGGCCGCGGGTTAGGGGTGGAAGGTTGATGCGCCAGGAGGGCATTGTGGAGAGTTATGCGACCGCAGTCGTGGGGTTGTTATCGTCTCATGTTTGAGTGTGTTTGTGAGGGCTGGTGGTGTTTCCTTGTGACGCTGCGGCACAATGCAAGGCAGTAGGCACGCAGCCCTCGGTGACAGGTTTAGCCGGGGCCGAAGATTGGCTTCTGCGGGTTAGATCCGGCAGGGCGGAGATCGTCGCTAGTCTAGCAGGGGCATGGCATCTGGATCGACGACGAGACTTCGGTGGCCATGTGACCTGCGTGCTGCGACAACGATCTTCTCGTTGTCAATACACCACTCACTTCACCACGATCGCGTACCAGAGATATCTTTACGCGCCAATGCCATTCCAAACTTCGGAAGATCAGTAGCCAAGCCCACAAACACAAACACATTCACTTCCGCCATGTCCGGCGCGCTCCACTCCGACCACATCAACTACCTCATCCTCCGCTACCTCCAAGAACACGGCCACGAACGCGCCGCTCTCGCCTTCCATGAGACCTGGCACAGACCATATGAGTTCCATGACCCGGAAGCTTTACCCTTCGCCCAGGTCGTGAAGCGCGATGCCCTGATATCCGTCGTGCAAGATGGAATTGAATTTGACAGGACCGTTGCGCAGGTGAAGAAGGAGAAGAGGCAATATCGATGGGCCGGCATCAACCCGCGAGAGCAATTGAGCGATGAGGACTTGGCGATCTTGGAGGATGGAGAAGCGGGGATGGGGGAGAGGCCGCCTAGTAGTGGGAAGTGGAAAGGGAGGCAGGTGCCAAACCATGTTATGAGGGCGCCGGATGAGTTTCCTACGCCTGCGCCTAAGAGACAGAGGAGGAGTGAGGGGAGTGAAGGTGTGCATCTCAATGGCGATCGGGATGCTATGGAGGTTGATGAACGTTCGCCATCTGCGGATCCCGACGAAGACGCAGAGGGTGAAGTTGTGAGTCCGGAGGCGGTTGAGGAGGTCGATGTGGTGGAGGTGCCGGAACGGTACGACTCTATGGATGTGGCCACGCAGACGGAAGTCAAGACCGGGCCGAAGACTAGAACGCTGTACTGGAAGATCGACAAGCCTGGAGCGACTGTGCTGCATAGCATGTGGAATCCTGACTCGGATCCGAAGAATGCTAATACGCTTCTCACGGTTGGAGAGTCGCTATGCCGATTCTACGAGGTGCCGGAAACGATGGACAACGTGCAACAAATAACGCACCTTGACGATCACAACATGCCGTCTAATGCAATTGTGACAACGAGCAGTTGGCATCCCAGCGATCATACTGCTACGTGCGCGATACAAGAAGACCCCAGCGATCATCCAAAGAGGCTATTGCAGTTGCTGCTTCACCATAGTCGCGAGCACGGTAGCACGCTGTGGGATGCTAGCACTTCCTTGCTCGAACCTGCTGGCATCCTGCTCTGCATACGCCATAGTCCGGACGGTAAACACTTGCTCGTTGCTCGCGCAAACTCTGAGCGCGGGCTTGTCCAAATATGGAAGACGCCTCCGCCGACTGCTTCCGCAGACGGAATGCTTGCGGCAGCGAAGCCTGTCGCTTGGCGAAAATTCGACCGACAGATGTTGGACGCTTGCTGGGTTGACGGCGATCACTTCATGATATGCGGCGCCGATGGGCTTTCCGCTGCTTACAGTCTTGACATCGACGGTGTCGTACCGGAAAGCTTCGATGGTCAAGGTTTGCGTGAAGGATGCGGAAATGTAGTCTCTAGACGCGATACCTTTGACAAGCTGCGCTTTCACGATGGGCTACGAGTCGCCGTTTTCGCATCTTCAGAGGCAAAGATGCTATGCGCCAGGGTACTCAAAGCAGATGGCTCCGTGATCGAAGCAGACATGGAACAGCACGACGAAGACCGCACACTTCCTGGACAGCTCACGGCGCTTGCTTTCCGGCCAACATGGTCAGCGAATCACGACGACGAGGAAGACGATGGGCCGAGTGCGCTTCTCGCAGCGACGTTCATGGAGGGCTTCTGCACGTTATACCGTGTCTATCGAGTGGGTGAAACCGGCGCCAGCTACGAGAAGGTCACAATCCTGGAACTACCTGATGGGCCGGCATTGGCGCTCGCTTGGTCACCGCAAGGCACGCATCTGGCTTTTGGCAATGAGAACTTGGTGCACATATACAGTACCGAATCCTTGACAAGATCAAACGCCGAACGACATGAGCCGTTAGTAGTATGGCGGCCTGGTCCAACGGCTCTTGGAAAGCAGAATGGGGAGCATGTCAATGGTCATCAGGAGGCTTTGTCAGAGCCTAGTCTGAGTTGGAGTGCCGATGGAGAAAGCTTGGGGTTCGCGCATGAGAGACAGGTATGTCATTTTCGCTGTTCCAATTCGGCATTCATGCGTTGGGTCGTGCTGACGATGCTCCTAGCTTGCCGTGATACGTTTCAGACCACCCTTACATGCCGCCGAAAGCGAACAACCAGAGGTCAACGGTGGTGCGAGTCCATAGCCTGCTGTACATTGATACCCTGCGCCAACATCTGTCTTCGTTCAACATCCTCCCAAGCTTGGTGGCGCCCTTCCATCTCATGTTTTAAGTGACGGTAAGTCCGTCTAACCTCCTTGGTCCGTGTGCAGTGGCCACACCCATGTTCCCCGAATTGGAGTTGCATCGACCGGTGAGCGCGAGCATGCTGCATGACGTCAGCTTCAGCCTCATCACGATGAGGCACAAATACCAGCTGAATCCAACAATCAAACTGCCGAAGAGAGCATCTTGTCATTAAGCACACGAAGAAACACTTGGCGGCATTGATTTGACCACCGTATGGACTTTGCGCATCGCTACAAGCGCAAGCCTTGGACCTACAAAGCATGGTGATAGACTACAGCTACGATGAATTCGGGAATCGGACAAGTGGTCCATGGAGGCCGGATCCCAACAGATGGCGGTATCGCGAGCGAGCGAGTTCGCTGGATATTCGTACGGAACGGACTCTGGGAGAGCCAGCCTCACCCCGATGGACAATTTATGAGTATGTTCCGCGGTCGCCATCGCCGCTTCATGCTCGACCCAAAGACCGCAAGACGAAGTCCTATGATGACCTGAGCCACGCAATCAGGCCACGTAGTCACGATGAGGATGCAGATGATATCACGTCAACAACGACTTCACGGAATCGTTCCATCCAATCAACAGATGGTGATGCTCTTCCATCGATGCCACTTTGTGCACGATGTAGAGGCATCACTATCGAATCAATTCGTTTTCGGGAAGGTTACCATCATTCCTCGCTGAGAGCTATCTCAAGATCGGCTCGCCGGCCTCAAGGCTGTCCGTTGTGTCAGATGATCTTTAACACGTACGGTGGTAAGCAGGCTTGGATCGACGCGCACGAGGATCGATACCAAGTCTACGTCAGTCTATATGGGGCTCTGTTAGAGCAGCCAAATTGGTATGCCCGCATTAAGAGGCGATTCGCAAGGGCACCCAAGGCCGTGGGAGCTGACCATTGGAGGAAGAGGTTCATGTCACGTCTATGGATCTCGATCAAGGATACTCAACCACATCTGGGAGATTCAACCTATCCCGGCGGGGGCAAGGGTGGAAGAATCTCGTATAAACCAGATGCGAATGGCCATGCCATTGTTCGGGGAAGGGGTATAAACTGCTTCACGATGGAGAAAGATCCTGCAGTAGAGTTAGGAGTCTCCTATGTTCGCGAGATCGGTCGCAACACCGCTAGCGATCGATCATTGGAAGTAGCCAGACTCTGGCTCAAGCAATGCCTCTCACAACGATCTGCCAGATGGACAATCCTGGCGAAGGGCAAGTCGTCGGACAAGCGCCTACCTACAGCTTCGCCTACAAGACTTGTCGATCTGTCTCACGACCATTTTCGCCCTGGAAACGTACGCTTGGTCGATAGGAACGTTAGCATGAGGAAGTACGCAACCTTGAGTTATTGCTGGGGATATCCGGTTGAGCCAAGCTGGTTGACAGTCAAAACCAACGTCAAGGCCCGCTTGACAACCATTGCAGTGGATCTTTTGCCTAAGACGATTCGGGAAAGTTTGGCAGTTGCACGAGGACTTGGGCTTCGTTACATCTGGATTGATGCTCTATGCATCGTGCAAGATGATGCGGAAGAATGGGCTAAGGAAGCGGCAAAGATGGGAGGTATATACAGAGGCTCACTACTCACCATTGCTGCAGCCTCAGCGTCTTCCGTTGATCAAGGCTGCTATAATGCACAGTCCACTTCTCAGTGGAATAAGTCTAAAAACCTCGTTGGCATCCATACGACCCTGAGCAACGGCCAGAAGAGCGTTATCTATGTCTCCGACGAGAGCCGACCCGATTATCATGATGAAGTAGTTAAAGGTCCGCTGTCAAGTCGAGCATGGACATACCAGGAACAGGTGCTTTCGCCTCGAACGCTTTATTTCACAGCATCGCAGCTCATGTGGACCTGCGAGCATTGCCGTTTGGTCGAAGACAATCTTCCACTCTTACGCGAGGAAGAACCCCGCCTCATGACTGACACAAAGTCATGGTACCTGGAGGCTGTTGTTAACTACGCGAGGCGCAAATTGACCTGTAGTTCGGACAAACTAGTCGCAATCAGTGCTCTCGCCAGAGCAACATACATTCGTACCGGGGTGGAATACTTCGCTGGATTGTGGATGGACAGCATCCTTGAGGGAGTCATGTGGCAACGCGATGGGAAAGGTCATAAGAGCGAGGTCTACCCAGTGATGTTATTGTTCTGTTCACCATTGGTATCCGTTCGGTCGGTCACTGTTCTTGTTCTGTTATGGTCAAGGGATTTAGAGGAGCTGTTCGGTCGTGGTTAAGAGCCTGTTGGTCGACCGGTGACCAGTTTCCTAATCGGGAATCGGCGGTGAGGTGCGCGACGGAGTACGGAGTATGCTAGTCAGGGTGTATACTATGCGACACTATCGATATTCAAGCTTATGCCCTAACTTCGTCTCTGCCGCCGCCGACACAGCTCCGGTGTCCATCTTGGTCATGGGCGTCCCAAGAGTCTGCCATCTCGTACAGGCTGGCCGGAGATGACCACTTTGCAGCCATATCCGCCTTTTACAGTCGGGTTCGTCTCAACGAACCGATCATGGAACTAGCGAAGATCCTCGAGGTCGACACCGAGAAGGATCCGAACAACGATTTTGGCACCGTGTTCGGAGGTCATCTCGTTATCAAAACGCTTATCTGCACCGGCTATGTGCTTCGAGACGACTTCATTCTCTATGATCCGGACCTCAGGGGAAATAGTGAGCCCCGCCAAGCAGTGTTCCTGGATTCTACTACGCCTAACAGCCTACCTCATTTATTAGGCGCTCCGAAAGAGAGTATATTACGTATACGACAAATTTTGAGCTTAGTGCTTTAGTAATTGCGGGTAGTAGGGTTCCCTATATATCTTTGTTTATACCTTACTCTTTTCGGTTAGATTATAACTACGACTACCTCTCTTATAGAGTACCTAAAACTATATAGTTTAAAACTACGAGTTTAACCGTAAAGTCGGTAACTTTAAGATTTTACTATAAACGCGTAATAATAGTTACTAATAAACGGGCTCTAGAGGTAGCTATATTAGATTAGGTACTATTAAATAGTAGTAGTTTTATAGAAAACGATATAGAGTTACGTATAGTTAGTCGTATACTATAAAGTAGTTTTTTCGAGCTCCTCTATTATATAGAGATACTAAACTAACTATATACTAGACTATACGTTATCTACTATATTTACTATCTCGTAAACCTTTAATCTACGTTCGGCTTAGTATTACTTATCTCGCTCTAGCTAGTACCGCTATATACGCTCTCTACCTTAGACGATAGCTTTAGCTAGCGACTAGAGCGTATTTACTTTATAAATACTAACTTCGGTACTAGTAGGTTAGTAGAGCGCTCTATAAGAGGCTACTATTAAGAAGAGCTTAGTATACGCGTTAGTAATACTATTAGCGAACTATACGGCGTAATTATAGATTAGGTATAGCGATAGCGACTACTAGTAATAGGCGTAGCTAGCTTCTATTTCTTTCCCTTCGCTTAGTAAGATATTTCTAGTACGTCGTATTTAGTATCTATAAGAGTAAGAGCCTCTTTATTATCTATTAGACTATCGCCCTTAAAGTAACTAGAGTCTATAAGGTATACGAGCTCTATAGTCTTAGTAATAGTAGTAGAAGTAGAACTAGCGGTAGGAGTAATAGTAACGGCCGCGCTAGTAGTAGTAGTAGTAGAAGTAGTACTTCTAGTAGTAGTAGTAGTAACGCTCGTAAGGAGACTACTATTCGTACTACTTTACCGAGCTAGTAATTCCTACTAACCGACTATAGTACTACGTTCGAACTAAGTATCGAATACGCGCGTAGTAGCGGATAGGCCTAATACTAAAGCTAGCGTCGATACTATAGCCTAACCGACTACTACTCGCTACTATAGTAACGTATATACTAAGTATCGTAGCGAGTCGGTAATACTCTATACTTATAAGTAAGCTCTTACTAGTATAGTAGGATTATTCGGATTCGCTTATTACGCTACCTTTATAGCCTTCTTAGTCTTCCTACGCTTCTTCTACTCCTTAGCTTCTAGCTTATTAAGCTAGTATAACCGCTCGACCTCCTATATAATAGTATTAAACTTCTTAGTTAACGCGCGTAGTAACTCGTTCTTCTACTCCTATCTACCGAGCTATAGTACGGTAGCTAATAGCGACTCCTTAGTAAGTATATCCTATTTTGTAACTAACGAGCCCTTTATCTTATATAGCCGCGCTACCGACTATAGTGTCGTCTCTTCTATAATTATGTCGGTAGGTATCCGGAAGTAGTAAGAGTCGAAGGGAAATAGGCTATCTACCTTCTCTTCTATCTACGTAGTAATAAGAGGTAGAGTAGTACTAGCGCGAGAGCCGGCTATCGGTTTAACTAGTATAGGAGTCTCTAATAGTAGTAGACAAGGAAGATTAGGATATAGAGTTAGATTGTACTAGTTGTAGTATCGCTCCGGTAGTAGTAATTTATAAGGATATTAGTAAGATGCCTCGCCGAGCTCTTCGAGTAGCTAATAGCGCTTATACTTACCGACTAGTAAGGTTTTGTCGCTATTCTAGATACGTCTAAAGTTCGCTAGTATATTGTCCCTTTAAGCTTACTCTAAGACGGACTAATATACTAACTTGTCTACGCCTTCGTCGTCGCTATTACTAGCGCTAGTATTACTACCTAATATACTACTATTAGTACTAACCGCCTCGTCGCTTATATATAGCTCGTCGATCTAGCGTACTATACTAAGAGGACTCGGCGTAGCTAGTAAGCGTTTCCGGTTACGAGCCTTTTTCGTAGCGGTAACTATTACTAGTTCTAGTCGGTCCTTCTTAAGAGTGTCGTCGATAATATAAGATAGGAATAGGAATACCTCTTCGAATAGACCTAGCTAGTAATAAGCTCTACTAAGGCGTTACTACGTATCCTTAATATTACGAGTAATAGTAAACTTCTATTAGATAATACGTATAATATTCTTTACGTTAAGGCTAACGCTAAGTACTACTATATAGATTATAATCCGGATACGCGACTCCTTCCTATAGAACTCTTCGTAATATCGAGTCTAGTTAGTAGGAGCTACGTTACTAGTATAGCCTTATACTACCTTATAGACGTTAATACTACCGTTTACGCCGCTCTAGGTATACCGCTCTCT
>JAKLLW010001189.1:0-17716 GCA_022814695.1 Neocatenulostroma microsporum
ACGCATATACCAACGAACAAGGATAGGGTCCGGTACAGTTGGCAATCGTTGCAGGATGATGAGCCGAATAGACCGCGTATCCACATCATCAAGCTGGTGTCAGAGGTTGCCACGGCGTCTGCAGGTTTCCCGGGAGGTGAAGCTTTTGGCTTCAGCATATCGCCTGGCGGGAGAAGGATAGCTGCGTACAACAGCGCACGGCTATACGTTCTTCAGACAGCGGCATTGCCGGTGGGCATCAGCCAAGATTATGCGCTCAAGCGAAGACCACTCGCCGTAGAGATCGTGGACGAAGGCAACGTCATGGCCATCCTGGCAGACGCGCACACCATAAACATCTACGACTTGGGCCATGCGCGGTTACGACGGACAAAAACGATCAAGACTGACTTCCCGACGAATTGCATCGCTTTGGCGCCAACTGGTGGCCTCATAGCAGCCGCATATGAAGGCGGTGTCGAGATTTTTAGCCTAGATCCAAGTGCGCTACCTACAGACCGAAGAGCAGTGCGAAGTCAGAAGATGGATCGCATGACCTTCTCCGAAGACGGCTCGACATTACTAGGTACGACAACGCGGATCAACGTATCATCAACAATGGTAGTTTCCGTACCTGTCTTCCCAGCAGCTCCAAACGGCACGCCCACCCACGAAGAGCTGAAGGAAGCGTGGTGTTCGGAGCTTCTGCACCCGGAGAACATCCGAAACAGCAGCCACGCGACCTTCATGCGCGAGAACAGACAGTCGTGCAATGACCGCCTGTTCTCCTGGAACGGCCTGGCTGACACCTTCGGTATACTCAATATCGAAGATATGCAGTACGGCAACATCGACTTCCCAGTCGTCATCTCGCCTCCCTTGTCGACTTGCGGTGGACTGGGAGCAGCTATACACAGCTGTCCTGCCATCGATGAGCATGGCGATACCATTGCAATGATCGTCAACGATCGGACGATTAGACTGTACATTGTACCGCACAAGGCTGGGGAAGATGAGACAACTGTGGAGGCGCACTCGATCGACCATGAGCTAGATGAAGGGTACGGATGCCCGTTCAACGAAGCGCGATGGGTGTATAGCTCTGCTTCGCTGCCTGCACCATTGAACAATCAAACAGCGGTACAAGGCCGATTGATTGTCACGAGTCCGGGCGGTGTGGTAGAGCAAGGTCTGAATGAGGAGATGGTTGATGATATCGAAGGTGGACGGATCATACTATTCGACTTCGATCCGCAGTTTGCGGGCCAGCCTGGTCAGACTTTTAGTTTGACGCTGGGTAAGAGTCCGCCGCAGTTGCTGGAGGAAGCGCAGGTGGATGTCGCAGAGGAGGTCGCGCTGGTAAGAAGGCGGACGGTCAATCAGAGTAAGAGTGGAGGACTCAGCCAGCGACCTATCACTTTGGGCAGGGCAGCGACGACTTTCAACAGAGAGCAAAGAGCATTGCGGAGCGGCTCACCTGCTTTCGGGCTCAACGGCCACAGCAACAGGAGAAGCATGATGAGCGTCAGCTCCATACAATCAGAAGCCACTCGCTCGCTCCCTGACCTGCTGGAGACCACCGAAACTGGCGAAATGATGGAGGAGCCCTACGCACAAGGCGCGCCCCGAAGTCAAGCAAGTCTTCAGCGAGCAGCGTCGAACGCCCAAAGGCATCGCTTCCAAGCGCTGGAAGAGCGAACCCAAGAGCGCGTGAGCGTCGATTCGAGTGGTGGATTCTTGCCTTTACCAGAGTATACGGAGGAGCCTAATGCGCCTTTGCCCAGCCGGTTTAGGGCGATGGCTGGTCTTGATGCGCCTCCCCAGCCTGCGCCGAAGCCTTCGATCCAGACTGGTGTTAACGGTAGTGGTACTAGTCCTCCTTCGTCCGGGCCGGCGACTGCGCCGGCGAGTATGGCGGATTCGTTCAATGCTGAGGAGGCTTTCAGGACGGCAACGGCGACGTACTCTGCTGGAGTGCAGCCGAGACCTTCTGTATCACGGCAGAGACAGGATGCTGTCGCTGCGGGTATGCAGAGGGAGCCTACTGGTCCGCCGCCGAGGTCGGATACGTTCAACTCGATGAGTTCGCTGAACTCAATGCCGAGGAGTCTACAGCGAGCGTACAGCAATGCCGTCTCACCTCTCGGCAGTGGGCCCGCGCCCAGCTTGATCGGCGACTGGGAGAACGTTAGTCCAGTGACAGGGCACGGCGCGCCTTCGAGATCTGGGACCTTGATGAATGGTGCACGGGCGCCTAGTTCCGCTTCCACTGTTCGGGAGAATGAGCCCTGGGACGCTATATCACCTGTCAATTCCCAGCAACAGCCTTCTAGCCCCTTCAGTCGAGCTCAGCAGGCGAGCAGCAACCCGCACCGTTACTCTACCTCCAACCTGAATCCGCCAGGCCACGGCCTACCGAACCGAGCGCCCAGCTCCGCATCCTCATACAACAATGGCGCCGCGACCTACAGCCCTCCATCTTCAGAAGGCGTCTACACAGGCCGCAGACTTCCACCACATATGCAAGCCTTCCGCACCGCCGCGGCCTCAGCCTCCCTCTTCCCACCCAGCCAAGCTTCAGACCACGTTCCTCTCCGCGCCCCTCCAGCCAGCGCAGGCACAGTTGCACATCCGATTACTGGATGGCACCCTCCGGCGCCGAGTGTGATGAGTATGCCGCCTCCCAGCAATGGGAGAGGGCACGGCAGGAAGAGCAGCCTTTCTGGAAGAAGTGCTTTCGCTAGCACGGAGAAAGCCAAGAGTCTGGGCTTCTTTCGGCGAAGGCCGAAAAAGGAGCCGTTCAACGTGCCTGGTGGCTATCCGGGTGAACGAGCGAACGGGGGTGGGGAGGGGAGTATGATGGAGACGAGGAGTATGGTCACTTGGATGACTAAGAGGGAGGATAAGTGTAGTGTTATGTGATGGGTCTTCTCAGTATAAGTCAAAATTGGAGGACAACAGGAGATGTGAAACTTGGCTGTCGATGTGTTCAATACTTGGGTGTTTCGAGCGTTAGAGCGATATGGAAGGAAGGCCCCATGGCTTGTATGGATGTGCGATTTGAGATACCCTTGGTGTATAGCGCTGTTGTGTAGATTCCAATGCCATGAGAGCGTGAGAGCGTTCGCTCACACTTTTCCTCCTATCATCATATTTCCCCTTCACGCCATTGTAACGGCTCCCCGAATTTTGAAAATGTTGGCCGGTTGGTGAGAGCGTTTGGAATCACATGCGAGCGAGGCTGAGGGCGAGGGGTCCAAGTGGCGAAGTGATGACATCAGCTGTTTCCGTCCGAAGAGCTTCGAATGTCTAAACAATTCAAATACTATCCAACACATAATACCCTTCCTACTTTTCCGCATAACACTCAATCATCGCCAAACTGAAGCCAACAACCCAACTCCTCATTTTCTTCATCGGCATACTCGGCGCCTTCACCATGACTTCTATCTTTCAACGCCTCACCCGGCCCTTCACCTCGTCTACTATGCGCTTCACGCCCGACTCAGCAGCACAGAGCATGGAGATTCCCGAGGGCGCACAGAAAGCGACGCTCGCGGCGGGATGCTTCTGGGGCATTGAACACATGTATCGCAAGGACTTCAAGTCAAAGGGTCTACTGGATGCGAGGGTAGGGTACATTGGAGGCGACTCTCAGAACCCTACGTATAGGGCTGTGTGCAGTGGACGGACAGGCCGTGGGTGTACCTCCGAAAGATCACGAGATGGTATGAAATGCTGACAACGTGGTATACAGACGCCGAAGCATGCCAAATTCTCTACGACCCCTCCAAGCTCTCCTACAACACCATCATCGAGTACTTCTACAAGATGCACGACCCCACTACTCCCAACCGACAAGGCCCCGACACTGGCTCGCAGTACCGATCAGGGATCTTCTACCACAATGACGAGCAGAAGCAGATCGCGGAAGAGGTGACGAAGAAGGCGAACGAGCAGTGGTGGAAGAACGGCATCATTACGGAGATCTTGCCTGCGGGTGAGTGGTGGGATGCTGAGAAGTACCATCAGTTGTATTTGGATAACAACCCGGGTGGGTATGAGTGCCCGAGTCATTATGTTAGGAAGTTCCCGGACCTGCAGTAGAGGTAGACTGGGCGGGTATGTACGATGATGAGAAACTCGTCAGACGTAACAGATTCAAGTTCAATTGACCTTTCCAGCAAAAAGGTTGGCTTCACGGTTCTGATCATTTTGAGACAAGATGTCTCGTCAGTCAGACGGTGTATCGACTCCACCAAGACTGTCTCACGCAATGTTCTGGTCCAGAATGCTACTGGAAAAGCGTTCATATTACTTGCATTTCCAACCCTTTTATTCTGATGCAGTAGACATTCAGAACATCCCTAACCACAAGGCGAAATCCGAACATCATCACATAGTATGGTTGCACGACTTCAAGACGCCAAGGCCGCCCAAGCAAGACGACTACGCGGAAAGAAACGCAACTTCCGGGAGTTGGGGATCAAGACTCTTGCTCTTGGGTTGCTCAGAGATCCTATCCACAAGGTCAAGCATGGCCGCATCGGCAGCCCGGCGGTACAGAAGGCTCTATCTCCCTTCGAGCCAAAAGTCTTCCAGCCATCCGCGACAAAGAGTGCCTCGGGCCCAATATCTCTTCTTCGTGGATACGCTTCCAAATTGATGGGTCTCAGAAGGCGACGAGAACATGCTACGATCTACTGCTACCTCGGGCGGGGCGGCTACCGGCTCACCTCTGCAGGTGGTGAAGTTGTGCGGGAGAGGCATGTCCATTACACACTCACGGACCAGGCCCATGACGCCGAGGAGTTGTACAAAAGAGCCATCGCGTCCTTCAATCGGGAGCACTGGAGCAAGGAACAAGCCTTTGCTTTGAAGATGTGGCAAGACTGGCTGGGGCGCTTCTCCGCTTCTAGGTTGGACGAGAGTGTCATGCTGGAAGCGGTGAAATGGTTGAGTGAGATGTTCTTCCTCAGGAGTCTCGACGGGCGTGTGGAGTTCAAGTGGAACGCCCGACTGTATCATCATGATAGTACGAAGGGCACGGTTGGTTTCTGCAGGCCGAACTGCCGTGGGAAGCGCAGGACGGCATACATCGAGATGGATCCTGGAGACCACCACGGCTTCACAGGCGATGTCAGCCACGAACACGCGCTGCTCAGCACATTCATCCATGAAGTCGTCCATGCCTTCTACTGGCTATACACCTGCGACGGTAATTGCGGCTCCATGGAATGCTCGGACTATTATGACGACATGGTCGGACAGTCAGGACATGGTGGAGCATGGCTTCAGCTGACCCACGCTATTGAGAAGACACTCCGGAAGCAACTTGATTTACACCTGAATCTGGGGTTGTGCAACGGTGCACTTTGCGAGTACGACGAAAGTCGGTTGCTACCATCCGCGAAGGAGGAGGATCGTATCTTTACACCGTCGCTGGGCATGACTGATCCGGAGTATGCGGAGCTGATGGAGAAGTTGAAGGAGCCTGGTGTTCCCAAGCGAGGGGTGAAGAAGTTCGGCTCGAAACTGAAAAAGGCTGTCAAGAAGCTTACATGAGGTGGGCGCCAGGTCAATGTATAGTTACACTTTCCCATGCCAGATGCATATTGCCATGCGCATGCTGTGAGAGAAGGTACTGAATCTGACAGGAACGAGGCAGAGTCGCTGCAAATATGCCTGAGGGTCCAAGCTAGCAGCGCTTCTTATGCAAGCCTCCTGCACTACATCTGCAAGTACAAGGCTGCCTGATGGCTGAGCTGAGCCAGACGCCCTGGACGGCTAGTAAACTAGACCCTTGTCTTTCTTTCCTCTATCTCTCTCAATGTTGTTCGCTTTCATCTCGTCCTGCGCATACCGCCGCCAAAGTACCCATGCTGCAGGCTAGCCTTATCACTCAACTGCGTCGCGGTTGTACTTTTTTAGGCTTGCTACAGTGCTGAAGCCATCATCTTATCGCCATGTCCGGCCTTGAAGTACTCGCAATACCAGCCTTGGTAGGTACCATCGTGTCAACCTTCACCGGTGCCACGACGCTGTACCGAACTTGGAGAAAAGAGAAGCGAGAACGATTGGAGGAGAAGGACAACGAGCGATTGGAGGAGCTTGTGAGGACCAGCGGTGCTGGAGTGCAGCGAGAGTACGATCAGGACTTTCGCAGGCTGGGTAGTGTGTTCGCGCGAGGAGACGGTAAGCTTCTGAAGATATTTATATGTGGCCTTCCCTCTGAGCTGACGGCGATACAGGCAGCAGTCGGGAAGCGCTCATGACCCAAGTCGTCACACTACAACAGACCGTAATCACTCTTCTACAACGAGACTCCGACCAGATGTTTGGCCTCCAGTCTCTACACCCCTATCATGAGCAGATCTGGACTTCGTCGTCCACGGTACGGGATAATGCCGTCGATGCTCTTGGAGGACTCCTCCAGCGGCTCTCCCAGGCTACACCGCTGCCCGTACCTCCGAACCAGCCACGTGGGCTTCGACAACGTCCTCTGGGACGCCCAGCTCCGGCCGTGGCACAGCAATCGGCGGCTCCAGCCATGCTCAGTGAGCCTACGACACCAGGCGATATCAATTCTGGCTACAATTGCTTCGGGAATTTGAATAGGATCACTTCCAGTGATGTTCAGGGGTGTAAGAATTGCGAGTGGTCAAGACATTTAGACCTAGTACCTTACAGCGGACTCGGGGTTGTTTTGCCTTGGACCCGCGACAGCAAGTACTTGCCCTCCCCATGCATCGTCAAGCGCTTCCACTATTACGGTAGACATGATAGGCCCTTTGATGCGCGCTCTGAGTACGGGTCGCCGGGCCTCTTGAGATGTTTCATCTGCAAGACCGGCCACACATGGAACGCGGACGATGTGGCAGACTGGCGAAGGTGTCTGGAACATGTCCGGAGTCAGCACGATTGGGTCGAGCTGTGTGATCCGACGCTTTGCAACTTCCCAAAAAGATGTGGTAGGGACTACGATGAGGTAGTGGCAGAGTTGCGCGCTAAAGGCAGAGTCGTACGGGCCATGGACTGAACATCAACACCACCTACATGCACTCGAGGGCGATCTGAAGGAAGGCGCGCCATCACGTTGTGGAGCCAGTAGTGTCCAGCCATCCTAGCTGGGAACCCGTGTCTACGTCATGGTAACCAGTAATGAATTGGCAGGCCGCAGGAGTTCGATTGAGTGGAAAGCCCATCCTTGGCAATGGACTCAGTGTCCATTCGGCTGGGAGAATACCACGCACATATACGATGCCAAGCCTTATGCGGCCTCAGCAGTGCGGCAGTCTCGAGGCCGCGGAGATGGCAGGGCGAAAGAGATCGTCCATTGGATGCTATCCCGAGTCTCCCGACCAGCGTTGCGCACGCACATGTCGGAAGCAGAGAAAGAGGAACGGTCGATCCTGCCGAGGAGGCGGAGCAGGCGACATTGAAGAGATATGCATAGAAGAAAACGCATTGATGTACACAGCCTTCTTTTCTTACACAACGCCATACCCATAGGGGATGCCCGCGCTAAATGCAGTTCAGCCCAGCCTACAAACAAGATCTTACAAAACGTACATGAGCGAAGAGTCACCACACACACCCCCCTTCTCTTGATCCCCTTCCTCTGCCCTACTCCCCCTTCTCGCTGCCCCCAAACCACCCCAAAGCCCCCTTCTTCATATCCTTCATCTGCACCTCCATCATCCTCTTCTGCTCCTCCTCTTCCTCCCTCAACCACTGCGCCCCATGCTCCCGGATCTGCTTCTCAATATGCTCGTATTGCTTCTGACCCTGTTCGCGAATCTGATCACTCAACATCTTCCCTTGCGCTAGACCCTCCGCTACGCTCTGCCCGTCTCCCAAGACCATACCGCCGCCCATACCGCCGGCGCCTTTGATGCCTAGTCCCGAGGCGAGGGAACCGATGCCGAATTTGGGGCGACGGGAGGACTCGGAGGCGAGCTGTTCTTGGAATTTGGCGCGGGCGAGGGATTCACGGCGGGCGAATTCTGTGGGGATATCTTGGCCCGCGAAGCTTTTGAGAACAGGTCTAACATCCTCAGTCCCCATAGTAGCCACATACTCCAGAAACGGAATCAATGCCACCAGATCCTTTATATGGGTGTCTTTCGGGTCGCCCTCCCATTTCGGCAAGATGATGGCGTTCTCCGGCTGGTTCTTTACATGCGGGGCGTGCGTGTCGATGATCAAAGTCTTATTGAGAGGTCTGTTAAGGTAAGAAAGGTCCTTGACATATTCGCCTCCCTCGTACTTCGTCGCTTCCCGACCCAAAGGCCACATGATGAAATGGTAAGGATCCAGTTTCTTGATTACAGGGTCGGCCATGGAGAGGGGGACGGATGTGAAGAGGACTAGCTCGTAGTACTGGGATAGGTAGCGGATGAAGTAATCGATTCCTGGACGCTTTGCGACTTGGTAGCCGTTCTTCCTGTCCCATGTCGAATGGATGAGCAGGTCTTCGAGCGAGAGCACGAGGGTGTAAGGTTGGCGTTGGGATTCGGGGATCTCGGGGAGCAATTTAGGGAAAGTGGGTTCGGTGTAGTAGCCTACTTGCGAACCTAGACGGGCGCGCATGCGGGTGTAGAGCTTTCCTGGGGCCCAACCTTCTGCGTCCTCTGGGGCAAGGGAGGAGGGTACTTCTTCGCGGGCGTTGAAGGGGCGGGCGAGGTAGAGGGCGCCTGAGGTGAGGGTGAAGAGGAGAGAGGCGTAGAGCCAGTTGGCCATTTGTGCGCGGCGTCTGTCTAATGAGGTTTCGTAAGCTTTGCGGTCGTATTCGCGTTCACCGCCTTCTTGGCGTTCTTCTCGGGAACGCTGTTCAGGTGGTGTGGTTGTGACGTCGAAGCCTTCTGTCTGGTCTGAGGGTCTTTGGTCTCGCTGTGTTTCGTCCCTCATCTTCTGCCCGCCGAATTCGAAGTCGAATGTACTTGGCAGACCTTGCCGTAAGTCCGGTAGTGGTTGCTGTGGCTCTATTGGTTCTTGTGATTCAGGCGGCGGGGGTGTATTCTCTGCTCTCGCCTGCCCGTCTTGTACTTTATCCCGCAGTGAACCCGGTACAGGCTCATCTGCATCCATCTTCTGCGCTAACGGCTCTTGCGGTGCCGCATCCTCTACAACACCTTCCTGCCTCAAACCTGCATCCGTCGGTCTCGTCCCATCTATCGAAGTCTTACTCCTCGCCGCATCCTCCGCTCTATTCGCTTCATTTGCAGCACTCGGCATAGCAGCCGCCGGCGCACCAGCGAACTTGACGCCATCCTGAGGCTTCCATGTCTGGTCTTTGGGTACACTCGTCCCTGGGCTCGTCTGTCGTGCTCGGCCACTTGTGCTAGGAGGTGGAGGTGGTCTTGCTGCGGGTCTTGATGAAGCTGGTGGAGGCGGAGGTGGTCTTCTTGGTCGGTCGGCGTATGTTCTTATTCGTAATGATGTCGCTGGGAGTGTGTGACGGATGTGGGTATGGGAAGATATGGGGGATGGTCGGATGGCTCTGAGAGCCGCGCGAGGCAGCATTGTGGTGGTTTGGCGTCGCGCAAGTTGGATATAGACGGAGCTTTCTATTGGCACATGTTTTCTAGCTGTTAGATTATGAACAGTATGCGCAATGTGTGCGAGATGTATAGTCGAGCGTATTCGATGTTCTTCAACTCCGAGTCTCGAGCGCATCACAAGCCAAAACATAGAAGCACCTCCGAAGCTACTCCGCATTAGGGTTGTGCAACCCTTGGATTTGACCAACAAAGAGGACACCATTGCAGCAGCTGACAAGCAGTGTCGTCTTCCCATTACCCATACCGATGCTCTGACAAGCATTTGGAACGCTTGAGTACGGGCGCAAAGCACCTGCGACTCTACCAACCCGACCTGAATACTGCGCAACGAGACAGGCCCGTTCGAATGCTTCCGGACTTTCAATGACGGCCTCCCAGCGGCCTCATGCCCTTACCCACCCGGCCATCTTCACCGGCCTCACCCTATCTACCATGGCCGCTCCTCACACTACTACTGCTTCTGGCAGGCATAGCGACGCCAGGTCATTGCATGACAGATGACACCCTCACCTCTCTCCGCGACGACACAAGACACCTCTTCTATCACGGCTACAACAACTACATGCTGCACGCCTTCCCCGAAGACGAACTCAAACCGATCTCCTGCGAACCGCAAACCCGGAACCGCGAGAACCCTGCTGATATAGGCTTGAACGATGTTCTGGGGAATTACAGCGTTACGCTTATAGACTCGTTGTCTACTCTTGCGATTTTGGCGAGCGATGAGGAGGAGAAACATGCTAGACATGCTTTGCAGGAGTTTCAGGAAGGGGTAGAGAGGTTAGTGGAATTATATGGGGATAAGACTGAGGAGGGGCAGTGTGGGACAAGGTCTTGTGGGTTCGATTTGGATAGTAAAGTGCAAGTCTTCGAGACGAATATCCGTGGAGTGGGTGGACTGTTGAGCGCGCATTTATTTGCTATTGGGGAATTGCCTATAAGGGGGTACGAGCCGTTGTGGGTGGAAGATCGGTTCGGAGAACAGGTTGTACAATGGCCAGGCGCTTTCAGATACGATGGACAGCTCTTGCGACTAGCGCACGATCTGGCGTCGAGGTTACTGCCGGCTTTTAGTACGGCGAGCGGGATGCCGTATCCGAGGGTTAATTTGAGGCATGGTATACCATTTTACCAGGATGGTGAAGCGGGCGTTTGTCGGCTGGATGGGACTTCTACGGATCCTAGAGAGATCACGGAGACGTGCTCTGCTGGCGCTGGGAGCTTGGTCTTGGAGTTCAGCACCCTCAGTCGTCTGACTGGAGATACGCGCTTCGAAGCTTTGGCAAAGCGAGCTTTCTGGGCCGTCTGG
Source organism: Neocatenulostroma microsporum (assembly GCA_022814695.1). NCBI lineage: Eukaryota > Fungi > Ascomycota > Dothideomycetes > Mycosphaerellales > Teratosphaeriaceae > Neocatenulostroma > Neocatenulostroma microsporum. The sequence goes on from JAKLLW010001189.1 coordinate 10,852, forward strand.
CAAAGACGAAGCGGCATAGGCCTGATCGGCGGCGGCATAGACGCAGAAAGCGGACAGTGGACTGTTCCTCCTTTAGCTGGGATCGGGGCAGGTGTCGACAGCTTTTTCGAGTACGCCATGAAATCCCACATCCTTCTCTCCGGCCTGCCCTATAACACGACCGCCCCAGACGCAGCGATGCACGACCCAGATATGTTCCTCGCGACATGGCAGGACTCCCACGATGCGATTCGGCGACACATCTACAGGCCGTCGACGTCGGAGAAACATCCCTACTACGCGCAGTCCGACCTCATAACCGGCGCTCCGAGGTACAGCTGGGTAGACAACCTGAGCGCTTACTACCCAGGCCTGCTAACCCTAGCAGGCGAGCTAGAAGAAGCAATAGAGACCCACCTCACCTACGCCGCCCTCTGGACCCGCTACTCCGCTCTCCCCGAACGCTGGCTAGCAAACAACAACGGCGCTTTCATAGACCCCAATTTCAAACACTGGGCTGGTCGACCAGAATTCATCGAATCTACCTACTACCTCTACCAAGCAACCAAGGATCCATGGTACCTTCACGTAGGCGAGATGGCGCTGAGAGATATTAGAAGAAGATGTTGGACCAAATGCGGGTGGGCTGATCTAGGCGATGTGATTAGTGGAGAGCAGAGAGATAGGATGGAATCTTTCTTTCTAGGGGAGACGGCGAAATATCTTTATTTGTTGTTTAACGAGGAGCATCCGTTGAATAAGGGGGATAGGGCGGTGGTGTTTACTACGGAGGGACATCCGCTTGTCATTCCTGATGCGTTACGGACACCCAAGCCTACGGAGGCCAGACAACCTAGGCAAGCGAACGCTGAGATCCGAGACCCATTCCCAACCTGCCCAGCTCCTCCACCACCTTTGCCATTGACTGGAAGTAATGTGGCTGCGAGGGCGGATCTCTTCCACGCCGCCTCCTTAACAAACCTCCATCTCGTCCCAATCAACCCCACCCGCTCCTCCCCCCTGCTCTCAACTTCTGAAAACTCACCCGGAGTAAGCTACTCCGATATCCGGAGCCCTTCGAACTATACTTTTTACCCCTGGACACTCCCGCAAGATCTGATCCCGGTGAAGGGCATGAGTGCTCCGATCAGGAATCCGATTGTCAGTACGCTTACTTTCCCGAACTTGACACCTAACGGGTTGGCGGATGGGTTGCTGGCGGAGAAGGGTCTAATACCTTTGGGGGCGTTGCAGAAGGTACTCGACGGTGTGCTTATCAATAGTTTGTCGAATATTCGGTTGAATATGGTTCAGGAACCTAAGTCCCTTCTTCTGCCGAATGGGGAGGGCGTGATGGTCGAAGCTTCCCCGGGAGCTTTTCCGGGTTTTGGTGCCGGGGGAGGTGGAGGCGCAAGAGGGCCCGGAGACGTGGAATTCAGAATCCAAGGTATCGCGAACTGGGCTCTTGGCAGAGATGAGAAGGTTCTGATCAGTCAAGATGCTATTGCGGGAGTGAGTCCGGCGGACCCGCATTTTACTAGGGTGAAGGATTTGGAGATGGTTGATGTTGTTCTTGACGTGCCTGTGTCCGCGCTTCTTGGGGAAGGGCAGGATGGTGATGGAGATGGGGACGGGGAGATGCTGGAAAGGGATGGAGAAGAAGGGGTGGACGGGGATGTGATAGGGGAGTGGGAGGTAGAGGTCGATATGGAGAATGCGACGGCTATGGAGATTTTGTGGAAGGAGGTTGAGGGTATGGTTTCTGGGTTGCTCTCTTCATCCTCATCCGGCTCCAATTCACACAACCCATCAACCCTCCACGAAGAAAAAGCATCTCTAACCCGCCAAATCATCCCCGCCATCCTACCCACGGGAGCCGGCGCCGCTCCTTTGCCTGCTGTTATGGACACTACCACGGACCCAACACACCAACCCCTCGGTGCACTGCCTTTCACGTCAGTCTTCTACTTAGACGATACGCTATGCGACCACCGCCTGCCCTCGCATGTAGCGAAGAATCACAATATTCTTGTGGTGAAGCGGGGCGGGTGTAGTTTCGGGGACAAGCTTGCGAATACCCCTTCTTATGCTCCGAGTGCGGAAGCGCTGCAGCTTGTCATCGTGCTCTCCGTTCCAGAAAGTAAGAGTCAGCAAGAGATGATGAAGCCTGAAGGCGAATTGATCAGGCCGTTACTCGATGAAGCGCAAAGAACACCCAATGGGTTTGAGAGGAGGAATCCTATTGCTATGGTTATGATTGATGGAACTGCTGAGATCCTTTCGGCTCTTCGAGGCGCATCCTCTACGGTCGGGTCGTTCGATGCGAAGGGCAAGCTTGTCGAAGAGACGGTAAGCGGTGTAAAGGCACGGGTGGGCGAGGAGAGGCCAGGATTGGGAGTGAAAAGGCGGTACTGGTTTGAGAGTATGGGCGTGCCGATTGGGAATCTGATTGTGCTTTGATCTTGATCGGGCTTTGAGTTGGATGTATATACTGGGCAGGCGTTCTGGGAGAGATACCCGGAATTGCTTGGTTGAAACTGACTTCAAGACATACTGGCCCACTGAGTGCAACGTTTACATGCCTACACTTGGCTCCGCTATGAGAGACGTAGTCACTCGTCAACGTCCGGGTCAACATCGGCAAGATCGTCCTATTCGTAGAAGTTTATGGACAGAACTGACGACAAGCCTCCAACAATCAAAACAACAAGATCACCGGATACGGTGGCGTCGTCGGAGTCAATCCCTTCTCGAACACATCTTTTTGTTGGTGTACACTTTTACCTTCTCCACCAACACAGCTGACGCTTGTTCGGACGAGCCTCGTTGTTCTTCATACTGACACTGGCTCACTCGTTCTAGTTTTTCTTCTGACTCGAGCTGTCGATGTCGCCGCTCATTTGCCTCATCGAGCGTTTGCAAGGCTGCTGGTGGTCAATTGGCCTGAAGAAACTTATCGCCTCCGCCGTCCAGCGCAGTAGCTGACACTGGCTGCACGGCTCTAGACTTTATCATTGGTAATCTCTATGCGATCAGACGCGATCCCGAGATCTGTTGCTCGTGGGTGCCTCTGTTCTCGGTGTCGCAAGGCTGCGTGGTACAGCTCGCCTTGTGAGAACTCCAACGCTTTGGTGTCGTGATCGCGGACATTGGTGCCGCAGAGATGGTTCTGGGCTCCATTGTCACTGTCCACGCTGCTCTCGTGACGCCGTCCTCCTTGTGTTCGGTTGTGTAGCCGGTTGTGTAGCCGGTTGTGTTGCCGGTGGGTGTCCTTGTCGTCCAATCGTTCTCGCTTGTCCCAGCCCCAAATAAGCTGCCGGGGCTATCGAAGGCGCACTTTTGCCTTTGGATCTTTGCTTTTTCGCTCTGACCAAGCCTTTGACAACCCGCACCATCCATGACTGATTAATGCTAAGCACCTGGAGAAGTGGATCGAGCAGTTGCTTGGTGTTTTAGTGTGTGAGTAGCACGTGGAGGCGAAGCTTGGCTGTATCAGAAATATCAACATCATCCGTTGGGTTGTTGGTACTCTGGTCGCACGAGAGACTACCACATCCGGCAGGTCACAAGCGGTCTCGTGGTAGTGACGGGTACAACACATGGCGCACGCTACACCTATCTGTACGAGACGAGCACAAAGCAGATTGTCCGGCTGTCTTGCCATGGCTTCGGCGCCTTGTGCCTTTTCGTCTTCGCGGCACCGCGACACCAACACGGCTTACGAAGCGAAGAGAGCTCCCACGCGGGACTGCGGCTGATTGCGAACCGAATGCAGGCAGGGATAGCAATTGCAGGCCTGACTGATAAGCATCTCACCCGCCATTCGTACAACAACCACTCCTCCTTTCGCTTAAGGCGTGGAGCTTCATCTCCAACATAGTCAATTCCATAAAACCGCCGCAAATGGAGTGGTTTGATTGGGCGGAAGTTCTAGCGATAATATGCAATCAGCACATGGCTGGCCGGCATCATCGAAATATTGAGACCGCAGGGTCCACGATCCTGGTCTGGCCAAGACGTTCCTACAGGAAGGTGTGGACGGGTAAGCGCATCGCGAGAGGGACAGGGACGCCGATGGTTCGAGGGTTAAAGTAAAGATGCATGCCCGCCATACGCGCCCCTGCTACCCTGTCGTCCCTGCCTCGCCTCGAAGGCGCCCAGGAAGGCTTCGCTCTTCGGGTGCCATTGTGATACAAGAGCTCAGCTGCCGAGCTCAACTTTCTTGGCCGGCAGCTACTTAAGGCGCAAAGCCTCCCTTGCGTTCCACATTCCAGCATCCTCTCGACTGCTCGCCCATCATGTCCGCCGAACAGCTTGCGGCGCTCGAGACGCCGGACTGGCTCGACACTGGCAACAACGCATGGCAGTTGACCGCAGGCTCTCTCGTCGCACTCCAATCCATACCTGGCCTCTGCGTGCTCTACGCCGGACTCGTCAAGAAGAAATGGGCCATCAACTCGATGTTCATGTGCTTCTACGCCTTCGCCATGGTCCTGATATGCTGGGTCATCTGGGCGTACAAAATCGGCTTCGGTGAATACATGCTGCCCTTTGCGGGACGTCCAGGACCCGTCTTGACGATGGGAAGAACCATTATCCAGTCCAATCTGCCCAGCGCTGGTGTGAGCCAGAACTTTCCGATGGCTACAATGGTCTACTTCCAGTTTGTCTTCGCTGCAATTACCCTGCTCCTCTGCGCCGGAGCGTACTTGGCACGCATGAATTTCACCGCCTGGATGATCTTCGTGCCGCTCTGGTTGACTTTCAGCTACTGCATCGGTGCGTACAGTCTTTGGGGCGGTGGCTTCTTGTTCAAGATGGGTGTGATGGATTACTCCGGTGGCTATGTCATCCATTTGTCGTCTGGTACTGCTGGATTTACTGGAGCGTGGTGGATTGGTCCAAGGCTGAAGCATGACCGTGAGAACTTTCAGCCAAACAACGTCTTACTGATGATGGTCGGAGCCGGTATCCTGTGGATCGGATGGAACGGGTGCGTTGGAGTCTGCAAAGCTATTGATCGTATTCTTCTGGTTGCTGATACATATCTGCAGCTTCAACGGTGGTGACCCGTACGCCGCTTCGCCTGATGCCGGTGTCGCAGTGCTGAACACCAACATCTGCACAGCCTTCTCAATGCTGGTCTGGACGAGCATGGATATCATCTTCTACCGCAAGCCGAGCATCATCGGTGCCGTCAACGGCATGATTACTGGTCTTGTCGGGATTACACCAGCTGCTGGTTTCGTTGCCGGATGGGGTGCATTCATCATCGGTGCTTTCACCGGCACTATCCCATGGCTCAGCATGAACATCGCAGGAAAGAAGTGGCGTCTCTTCACACACCATGTGGACGACACCCTCGGTATCACACACACCCATTTGGTGGCTTCCATCATCGGCGGCTTTCTTACGGGTCTGTTCTCCACCCAGACCGGATCGTACGCTTTCGGCCTCACCACAGACGGCGGCGCCATCATGGGCCGTGGAAAGCAAGTCTGGCTGCAGATCGTTGGCGCTCTGTTCATCTTTGGCTGGAACGTCGTCTGGACATCTTTGATCATGTGCTTCATTAAGTATGTTTGTCGCGTGCCGTTGAGAATGACCGAGGAGGAGATGCTCATTGGCGACGATGCGATCCATGGTGAAGAGGCGTATTGTTTCTTGGATGATGTTACGGGTCTTGTGCCGACGAGGACTGCAGAAGAGAGGGCCGGTGTCAGGTTAGATCGGATACATGCTGGAACAGATTACAAGTGAGTTTGTCAGCTACAGTTGATTCGCCGAGATGAATGCTAACGTGTGTCTTCGTCGTATAGGGGACAATCCTTCCTGGAAGGTCGTGATGTTGAGGAGGGCATGAACCCAATCCCAATGGCCGAGGGGAAGGCAGAAGTACATCCTCCGGTCAAGGCGGGTAACTCGAGCGGTAGTGGTGAAGATGAGATCAAGAGGGATTAAGATGATGAGGTTCAAGCATAAGATGTGACAGCGCGATGGCCGCCATTGTAATAGAGCCCGAGTATGATATGTTGCGACGAATTCCTGGTCGAGCACAGTCGATACGTCGACTGGTAGGCTTTACAGTAGCCTGTCCTCGCTCCGTACAGCAGAAGACTCTCGCCAGAGGCTTGCACGCTGCAAGACTCCCGTTTTCGGATCTTACGAAAGAATTGGTGATGATGTTGTACGTTTGTCAATGTTAGTATCGTAATCGCACAGACATATCATTGAGCTGTGATTGGTTGCGAGGCTGTTCTTACTTCTCGGCCTTCCCTCTCCCTGCCTCGAACCTGTCATTTCCTTGATACACCACCTGCCTATACAGCTGCTCGAGAACAGCCTCGTGATGGCGAAATTCCATGCGGCTCGCTCAGCGAAGCCTGGCCCCATCAATGCCCGATACCTGCACCATGGTACCACCGAAGGCGGGCAAGGATTGCTCGCCGAAGAGCGGAGACACCCTCTCACGCAGCTTGCTTGCTGAGCGCCTATGTACGGTGAGCAAACATGTGACTATTTAGTCATGTGTTACGCGCAATGCGTGGCACTGCGGTAGCATAACCTCCAACGTCAAGACCGAACGAGCCGGCACGGTAGGTCTCGAGACCACTGTAAGATGACTGCCTCGAAGGGCCGCCGTGAGCGAAAGCTCCCCATACAGCAGCTCACTATATTAGGTACGAGTGCAGAAGACCCTTGGAGCGACAGACGTAGCTAACAGTCTCAAAGCAATATGCCGCTTCGCGGAACCGATTGCGAGCACGTCGCTCTTCCCTTACCTGCCCGAAATGATACGGTCGTTCAACATCCCAGAGAATGAAGTTGGGAAATGGGCTGGTCTCGCAGCAGCAATATTCAGCCTGTGTCAAGCGGTCATGGGCAT
>JAKLLW010001190.1:0-17702 GCA_022814695.1 Neocatenulostroma microsporum
CTCGTTCACGACAGCAGCGTGAAGAGGTAAGATGCCAACTAACCAAATGTATGTGCCCTCAAGTATCCCTCTGCGATTTGAAGTATGAGTTGATGTGTCGACGTGATGTTGCAATAACCCTTTGTGCGATGTGATGTGGAAGAAGTTTGCGACTGGAGAAGAATTTCGTCAGAAGAAGTTTTGAGAGAGAGAAGCTAGCTCGAGCTTTGACCTCGGCCGGCATCTAAACTTGTCTTGGCGTGGAGGCGGTCCAGCCGGAGGTGCTGACTCGTTGATGTGCCTCAGGCTGAACAGCCATCACATCTTTGAGGAGCTGGACATCGTCTAAATATACCATTTGAATCCCGCAAGTGACGGTGACCTCACTCCAGCGTAGGCACGCCGCCGATTTCCACAGCTGAGAAGGGCATTCCGGTCTAAACGTCTTCGACTACATATCTCCGGCTTGGGCGAGAAGCAACGTCCATCCCCTGGCGATCAGGTCACGGCCAGACTCTCCAGAAGACCTACGGTTCATGTTCCCGTCTTCATGATGCAGCGATAGCATCCACTCATATCAATAAAACAATGGCGCCCTCGACGCCTTCATCTCACAGGCCGCGTAAGAAGCGCCGACCCGAAGCCTCCAGCTCTAATGGCACCGTCACTCTCTCCCCTACCACAAAACAAGAGGCTCCCGCCTTCCCTCTCGTGAGTACACTGATGCATAGCGCCCTTGGAGGCCGTTCCAGATATCTGAGACTACCCCATGCTTTTGGAGAGATCTGCTAACCCATAGCTTTTAGGCCGCTTTCTTCTGGCCCCTCAAAGGCGCGAATATAACCCCATGGATCACCCTCCCGTGCATCCTAATGGTCGTACGTATCTGATGGGTAGAACCGCCGGGAGACCGCTTCAGACACCTGAAAGGACTCCACACTTTGTGAGACATCCGCTGACCCTTATACCCATGGCTTCTTAGGTCTTCCTTTTCCGCTGGTGTACAGCTCTATGGCCATACTCCGGGTTTCAGAAGCCGCCTATGCATGGTGACTTCGAAGCACAGCGACACTGGATGGAACTCACAGCAAATCTACCGGTAACGCATTGGTATTTCCATGATCTGGAGTGGTGGGGTCTAGATTACCCGCCACTGACGGCCTATCATAGCTGGATTTGTGCGTATGTTGGGTGGTTAATCCAGCCCGAGTGGTTTCAGCTTTACCTGAGTCGTGGAAGCGATGATGCGGGTCTGAAGGTGTTCATGCGAGCGACGGTGGTACGTATCTGAGGGGTGTAACCCCAGGGAGGCCGCTTCAGGCACCTGAAAGTACTCCAGACTTTGTGAGACATCCGCTAACCCTTATACCCATCGCTTCTTAGATCGTGTCGGAGTTCCTGGTCTATGTGCCTGCGGCTGTGCTTTGTGCACGGCAATTGGCAAAATTACACAATATCAATGGCTGGGAGTCTGCGATTGCATTGACGGCTATACTGATGCAACCGGCTACTATCATCATCGACCACGGACACTTCCAATATAACACCGTCATGCTCGGGTTCATGCTGGCGAGTATAGCGAGTATGCTCGCCAACCGACCGCTCTGGAGCTGCGTCTTCTTCGTAGGAGCACTTGGGTTCAAGCAAATGGCTCTCTTCTACGCACCCGCAGTCGCCGCTTATCTGGCTGGAATCTGCTTCTTCCCGCGCCTGGACATCGGACGCCTCATCGCTATCGCCATCGTCACGCTGGCCTCCTTTGCCGTACTGTTCGCACCGCTGATAGCGGGGACGTACTTCGATACCTACCGCAACCTCCCTCTCCCCTCGGACGTCGTCCTCCCGCCACTCTTGTCCGCTTTGCCCTGGAAAGTGTCAGAGAAGGCATGGTACTACCCCTACCTCGTCCAGCTTACACAAGCCATCCACCGGATCTTTCCCTTTGCGCGCGGGTTGTTCGAAGACAAAGTCGCCAACATCTGGTGCGCTGTACACTCCTCTGGGCTCCACAAGCTGAGCGCTTACTCCTCCACTCTTCTCTCCCGCGCAGCACTCGGACTCACGCTCGCCTCTATCCTACCACCATGCGCACTCCTCTTCTTCCGCCCACGCAAAGAGCTTATCCCATACGCCTTTGCCGCTACGGGATGGGGCTTCTTTCTCTGCTCTTACCAGGTACACGAGAAGAACATCCTTCTCCCGCTCTTACCCATGACGTTACTACTGGCGATGGAGGGAGGGATGAAACCCGCCACACGCGCATGGGTGGGTTACGCGAACGTATTAGGCTGCTGGACCATGTTCCCTCTCCTCGTGAGAGATGGGCTAAGGATACCTTACTTCGTGCTCACTGGGCTGTGGTGCTGGCTCATGGGTTTGCCACCTGTCAGTCTCAGCGCTTACTTCACGTCGTCAAATGAAGATGGCGGGCCGAACCTCCCGAGTAAGCTTCTGCACCTGGGCACCTACGCAGGCATGGTGGCGTGGCATGTGGTGGAAGCTTTCCTGGAGCCGCCGAAGGACAAGCCGGACCTGTGGGTTGTAGGCAGCGTTTGTCTCGGTGCTGCTGGGTTCGGAATGTGCTACCTGTGGTGTCTATGGAGGCTTGTGGAGGGCAGCGAGGTACTATACGATATTGGATTGGTGAAGCGGAAGGCGGGAATGCAGAAGAAGACGCAGTGATCCCCAAAGCGAAAGTCCGTCAAAAGCTCGCCAACGACCTCACCCGACCACAAACCACAGCCAGATGTTCGTGGGATCACCCGCTTCGTTAATCCTCACTTGAGTGCATGGTAGCGCATCTTTATAGAGCGTGGAGCGTTTTGTCCGTCTAGGTTCTAGTGTACAACACTGTACAACATCGCCTTCATCTTACATCGACTATCCTCGCTTCCCATGCCTGTAACCCTCACTAACGCCACACTCCGAATGATCCGTTGCAATGCAAATATCACGCATCCGGCCCTCCGTTCACCCATACCCCGCTGTGTTTACGAAAGGTTGAATCCATAACTTCTCATACAACTCTGATATTTCCCGACCAAGCTTTTGCAGTCTTCTTGCGGGTCGGCGGCGTTGGAGAAGAGCATGCATTCGTCGCGGGCCGACTTCTCGTCTTTGCATACGCAGCAGGGCTACATCCCGTCAGCATACCCGCTCGAAACACTACACAACCTTGCTGTGAAGAAACGAATCGCATACCTTCACTTTCGGCGCCGCCTCTTGACCTTGCGGCTTGAGGTCTGCGGCGAGGTTGTTGGGTTGCATTTTGGTTGCTGCGGTGGCATTAGCGGGAGACCGTGTGGACAAAGGTGAGCAGGGCGAGCATACTGGGTGCTGCTGTTGCTGACATGGCTGTGGTAGGATGCGATGATCGCGAATGTCTCCCGGCGCAAAAGGACGATTTCAAAGGTGAATGCCGTCACGAGAGTTTGTCAGCAGCGAAGGGTCCCTGCAGCGAATCGTTCGGGCCGCAGAGCCGCGAGTTCGAGAAATCGTTGCCCCACCAAACAAATCGAAAACACAACTTGACAACTCCAACCGTGACAGCTTTCAAACTCGCACAGCTACGACATCTCTAACCGAAACCCCTGCCAAACCCTACCAGAGCCCGTCATCGTCCACCATGGCCAAGATCTTCAGTCTGAAAGGCCAAGCCCTCAAGCTCGATACCGCGGCCGACCTCGAAAAGCACATCCACCAGCTCAAGGACAGCTCCGATGTCGAAGAGATCGTTCTCGAGGGCAACACGATCGGCATAGAAGCAGCTGCAGCACTCTCGGACCTTATCGCCAAACAATCCGAGCTAAAGATCGCCAATCTCGCAGATATCTTCACCGGAAGATTACTATCTGAGATACCCACCGCCCTCGATAGCCTATTGAAGGCCCTGCTTCGCTGTGAGAAGCTACAGACTGTGAACTTGAACGATAATGCGTTTGGTCTCAATACTGTGGAGCCATTACGTCCGTTCTTAAGCCAGGCTGTGAGTTTACGGCATCTCTATCTCAACAACAATGGGCTAGGCCCTGCTGCAGGTAGTCTGGTCGCCCAGGCGCTTGGTGAACTTGCTATGAAGAAAGACCAGACGGGAGCACCGCCTCTCGAGACTGTGGTGTGCGGACGTAATAGGCTGGAGACCGGATCTATGGATGCTTGGTCTAAGGCTTTCCAAGGGAATAACAAAGTTCACACAGTCAAGATGGTACAGAATGGTATACGGCAGGAAGGTATTGCTGCTCTTATCCAGCATGGATTGAGTGCCTGCTCGGAGCTCCGTGTGCTGGATCTCCAAGATAATACGTTCACGACAGTCGCCTCGAAGACCCTCTCGAACAATATCAGCAAGTGGTCGGAGTTGAGAGAGCTGGGTGTTGGAGACTGCCTTCTCGGTGCCAAGGGTGGAAGATTGGTGGGCGAAGCGCTCCTTCAGGCTCAGAACACGAAGATTGAGGTGCTGAGATTGCAGTACAATGACATCGACGCCAAGGGTGTCAAAGCTATCTGCGATGCGGCGACTACGAGCGAGAAGGCGCTGCCGAGGTTGCGGAGGGTGGAGCTGAACGGCAACAAGTTCTCAGAAGAGGACCCGAATGTTGAGAGGCTGCAGGAGCTCCTCAGTACACGCAAGTCAGAGCATGCTTCGGAGTACGATGTGGACGAAGATGACGAGGATGCATGGGGTATAGATGAGCTGGACGAGCTCGATGAGGACGAGGACGATGAGGATGAAGAGGAGGTCGAAGCAGATGAGGACGAAGACATCGAGGAGAAGGTCGCCAAGGAGGCTGATGAAGCGGAGGAGGAGCCCGTGAGCCAAAAGAAGGACAGGGACGTCGACGATCTGGCTGATGCGCTGGGCAAGACGGAGTTGAAGTAGGCTGGGCATACTGAGACGGGACGAGCATGGCAGGCAGTTTTGCAGCGTTCATCCGGCAAGCATGGCAGGCGGAAGAGCGATTGAGAGGGTTGGCAGGGCGTTTGGTTGCATTGAGATATCCACGGGAGGCGAGCAGTGAGCATGAGCATGAGCATGAGCATGAGCGTAGGCATTGAAACCATCGCAGCGATTCATATCCCCGTGCGACATTTCGTCTTTGGTGAGTCGTGCGGCTTGCCCGGTGTATATGATGGCTTGACCTTTGTAGGGTCCGGAGCTTGTGCTGTTCGTCGACAGGTCGCTTCTGACACAGTCAGCCCTGCGCGCATGGTCTTCGCCATATTCGCAGTTTTCTCCAATACCACGGACTCACGATCGAAAAGCGACACTGCAACGCCTGCTACATCTTCTAGTCGGAGGCAACATGGCTGAACGACGCCTTGTACAGTCTGGCTATCAGCAAGTCATCCATCATGCAGCTTGCTATCCCAAAAATCATATCCGGCATAGAGGATGCTCAGTCACCTGTCAAATCGATTATCGTGTGCAGTCTCCCCATGAAATCACACCATCATGGAGAAGCTCAGGCGCCTACGTGCTGCATGATATCATTTGGCCAGCGTGAGAAGAAGGGTACATTGATGGGCTACCGTACTGTCGCAGAAGGTCCGCGCCATACTGCACTAATTGACGACATGATGACCGACACCAATGTCGCGATGGCGATCATGCAGCCACAGCACCTGGGTTTGACTGTGTGAGACGCAAGAAAGATGAAGCAAATCTGATGCAGTGTAACCCAAGCATACCATACATTCCCAAAGCATTCATGTCATCCCCCCATCTTCAACCAGGTTTTGGCTTCCTGCGTTGCCCAAAGTGAAACCCCAGTAGATCATCGCCTGCTGGTCCGTCAGCTCTCCCTGGTCTCAAACTTCACTCACTGTCCCTCACCTTTCCCACTATCCCCCTTGCTCCGCTTCTTCGCGCCCCTGTCTCCATCTCCGCTCTCCCCCTCTTCATCTGACCTGCGCTTCCGTGGCGAAGAACGAGGCGAAGTAAGCACATCACCATCATCTTCACTCGGCTGTGTCGACACTTTGGACTGCCGACTATCAGTATCACCAAGACTATTACGATCCGCAGAAGCGTGCATCGCTTGCCCTGCGCTCGGTGGTCTCGGTCCATCTCGCATGTGTGGGTTGTGGACGGACTGTAGTTGGTTGACCACACTGCGACGCTGAGCACCCCGAGCCATCGGAATTGGTGGCGACATGTCGCCAGTAGCAGCCTCACGGGCATTGATCGCACTGAACGAGATTCTGTTGGCTCCTGTGTTGCCCTGCCGCGTGGGTTGCTGAAGCGAATTTGCCTGGTTGAGGATCTGGTTTTGACCTGTCGGCGTCGCTGAAACACTGCCGTACTCATTCGAACCTGGACCTGGTGTTTGCTGGTGTTGGTGGCGGTTGGCACCAGCCGCATTATGGCTTGCACCGTGGTTTTCGTCATCAAAGTCCTCGCTGGAACCGCTAACGGGTGACGGGCTCGGTGCAGATTCTCCTGCAAAGGCTGCTCTCCGTTCCTCCTCTGCCTCTGCATCTCTCTTGGCTTTCTCTTTGAGCATGGCTAAGGTGGCGCTAGGACAGTAGGCCGCGGACTCCATGGTCTCATCATCAGTGGGGCTGATGGCTCTCACCTTGCCCTTTCCTGCCGATATGGCCTTCTTGGCTGCTTGCATTGACTCTCTGAACCGTGCTTTGGAGAGCAACTGAGAAGAATTGATACCCTCGCCTCCATTGAATTGTTGCAGAATCGCGAAATCTTCAGCAGTTGGCCCTATCATTTGGCCTTGGTCATCATTATCGTCGTCGTCCTCCTCGTCGCCATCATCGTCGGATTTGTCTTTGGCTTCGCCGTCTTCGTTTCCCGCTGACTTCGCAGCTTGCTGCAACTTCCGAAATGCTGCCTCACGATCCTCTCGACCTCGCTCAGTCCCTTCGGCTTGCTGTCGCAAACCTTCCATCTCATCCTCCTCTAGCTCAGACAATTGAGCGTCTTCTTCACCGCCGCCGTGCTGAACATCCTCCTGCCCGTCATCGCGCTTCCGCAATCGTTTCTTTGTCTGCCCGTTATTACGCTGGCTTGTCTCCGCCTTCGCCTTCCTTTTCCGGTCTTCGACCTCTTGATCCCATATGCTTCTGCTGTTGCCGTCTGAGACATAGTAACCCGGATTGTCAGGGTCTTCCATCTGCTGGACAACACTCTGTCGATGGCCTGAGTCCAGCGCCATGCTTGGGTTGCGGTTGCGGGTGGGATATCTCGACTTCGGTTGACTTTGCGATGGTGGCTGTATGGACGTTTGACGTTTGCGAGGGCTTGCTGGAGGCTTCTTCGCTTTTTGCTGTGTCGTGGGTGGTGGCTGCTTGGTGGTCGGCTGCACGTCTGATGATCGAGGGCCTCGGGGTGGCGGACGTTTGGTGGTACCTTGAGCAGGTGTCGCAGACGTGCCGCCATGGTTGCCTGCTCCTGATAGCGGCGGACCCATCCTTGGCGGAGGGACTGTGGGTGGTGCGGCTGCACCGTTCGTGGCTTCAGTCTGCGAGTGGTCTCCAATGTTGACGTTGCTACCGCCTTGACGAGGACGAGGTCCCAACAAAGCATCTATGCCGCCCATGCGCACAATGGCTTCCGCATCCTGCTCGTCTTGGTCGCGCGGGATCTCGAGAGGAAGGTCGTCACTGTTCTGATCCTTGGTCTCGCCAAAACCACCAAGACGGAGCCCAGTCGGCCTGGCCGTGTTGCTTTGCTGTCGTGGACCATCTTCCGCGTTGGCATTCTTCGCCTGTCGAACGAAGGCTTGTTCATGTAGCCGGCTCTGCAGTCTGACATCCTCCGTCTGCACTCCGGACCTGGGCTGCAAAGTCGCCCGTCGCCCTCCGTCGCCTTGCGGATTCTGCTGTTGAGTCTGCTGAGCTGGCATCTGCACATTCGATCCAGACAAGTTGCCAGTTGCCGCTCCATTCTTTGCCTGCCTCAGCGTCGTGTTGCCATTTCGTGCTCGGCCTTGAGCGGTCGTGGGTGGATCGTTGCTGAGCATATTGCCAAGCTGGAGTGTTCGTGTGCCATCAGGCCAGGTGTCGACCCTCAATGTGCCTAAGCCTTCGATCTGTTGAACGTTGTGGGAGCCAGGCTGCTGAGTTCGAGTAAGAAGTGTGTTGACATCTTGCCGCAAGCGATTGAGATCACGGTGCATGTCAGTTTGGTTGTCTCGTAGGCTTCGCTGGCTGCCTAGGAGCTGGCCCAGGGTGATATTGCGATCTGACTCTTCAGGCTCGTCGTCATGGGCGTCCGCCCGTTTGCTTTTGCCGGGTCGTGGGACCATGTTGAGTTTCGTATGCGCTGGTAATACTGCGTCTGTCAGCAAAGTGGACGTCAGCCGCCCTTCACCACCTGGACATAGATATACTTCAAAGGGCCCTAAAAAGCATTGCTTGTTAGGACATGCATAGATGTTTGTGACTTACGCTCTCATGACAGCTGCGCCATGCAGCTATGCACAATGCAAGTCTCAGATAGTGTACCTGAAACCCTCAGTCCTCTCAAGCACAACCCTCCCTTCCCTCTGCCGCCTATTCGCCACCACAAACCAACCCGAGAAAGCAACAACAAAACCCACAATCAACAAATGGCTCCCAATACTCACCCAAACCGCAGTAGGATACCAAGGCGCCTCTGATTGCCTCACAATGAAACTCCCCGCTATCCCACCCGCCCCATTCATAGCCGTAACAGCCGCAGCAGTAAAAGCCCGTTTCCATTGTCCAGCAATGTTGTTTGCATAGTAAGTAGTCAAAGCCGCCCAGTTACTGACGTAAGCCCCTGTAGCGAGAAAAGCGCCGATGTAGCGGACGGTGACTTGATCCACAAAGCCGAGCATGCAGAAGCCGACGATGAGGCAGAGGCTGTTGAAGAGGATTATGGGCCCACGGATACGGTAGCGGTCGCCAATGAGGGAGGAGAGGATGACGGGGACGACGGCGTAGTAGTAGGGTGGTGCGGAGAGGAGGATGGAGGCGTTTTCGCTGAAGCCCATGCCGCTTTGTAATATGATCGGTAGAAAGTAGGATAGTGATGTTGATACCAGATTCAAGAGGAAGAACATGCAGGCGAAACCGTAAATTTTGACATCTTTGACGTGCTGGAGGACCTTGGGCCAGGTGAAGGGTTCGGCTTGGACGTCTTTCCTGTCTGCCTGGATGCGGGAGACCGCTAGCTTTTGCTCCTCTTCCGTCAGGAACCAAAGGCTCTTTTCGGCGTTTTCGGGGAAGTCGACCATCCAGAAATATGTGACGATTCCGATGATGATAGTAATCAGTCCCTGTACCAAAAACATCCACCTCCATCCAGCCAAGCCTCCCTTCCCACTGAGCTGATTGAGGCCGAAATTGACAATACTTCCAGTAGCAAGAATGATGACTTGTCCAGTCTGCATGAACGCAAAGCGAGTCTGCTGCTCCCTTCTCAGATACCACGACGATATCAGTAGGCTCAGACTCGGGTAGATTCCACTCATCGCCATGCCCAAAAGCACTCTCAACGCAATCATCTCCTTCCACGTCTGCACAAAAGCCGTACACATCGTAATCACCCCAAAGCAGAACGTGATAAAAGCGAACCATCTTCTCGGCCCAAATGTCCTGACCGCGATGGTTGACGGGAGTTGGAATGTAATGGAGGCGATCGTGAAAATGAAGATACTGACTGAGTATCTGTTACCCGTGAGATCCAAGTCGGAAAGCATAGAGGTGACGGAGGCCGAGCTGATGACGCCAGAGTCCAGAAGATTGAGAGAACAGAGGATACCGGCTATGGTGCACAGGCGGAGGTCGACTTTGAGGCGGAGGCGTCGCTCCAGCGTCTCGTCTTTTGGCTCTTCCTCTTCCTCGCCATCTTCGACACTATCGTCACGTCCTGGGATGGAGTAGGTCCGCTCGGCGATTCTGTCTTTGGCGGTCGATAGGCGTGGCGTCGCTGCGGACGTTGTTGAGGATGAAGGCTCTGCCATTGTCAGTCGCCTCTCCTCACTTGCGAGGACTAGCCTCTACGTTGATGTCCTGGTTGATGCCAATAGCTTTATATACCATCATCAGCACAACGGAGATAAGATGGCGGAGTCACATTGGAGATCTTTTAGCAGCCATTTATCATCAAGCCCGAGGTCAGTGGCGGGGCAGGAACAGATCCGCCGAATGCGGCAATGATGGCAAGGTAGGTCGGGAAGAAGTCAAGGTCCCGAAACATGTGCCTGATAAGATACAGCAGAAGACGGACAGAGACGACAGCGTGATCAATAAGAACGCTTTTGAAGCCTTCTATATAAATACAGTCATACACTCAAATCTTCACCACCACCTCAATCCACCCTAAGCACCCTAGCCCCCCTCCTCTTCCCAGCCTTCTTCCTCTTATTCCCCTTCTCAAACGCTCCAGCTTCCTGGTGCGTCCTCTCCAAATTGTCAAGATCCTTCACCTTGTAGATCCTGATAATCCAGTTCTCACTCGTGAAAGCCTCCTCAAGCGTGTTGAGCTCTGGTCCGGCCGCAGGCAACCTACTCCCACGCACGCGGTCCTGAGCTTGGCCGGCAGGGAAAAGGTTGTTGTAGTTGTAGTAGCTCATCTTGTACATGAGCGAGTTTCTCATGGTGGGTGTGGCTTCGTCGTCGACGCGGTACTCGCCGCGGGCGGTGAAGAAGTCGCGTTCTTTTACTTCATCTGGCCAGATACCTGCGGGAACGTGTCAGTAGGCGGATGCGATTGGTAGGGGGAGGAAGAGGGTAGCTCACCTTCGGCAATTCTGACCATCCACAAGAACTTGTTGATATCGTCTCCACTGTATCCCAGCAGACCACCAAAGACAACAAGTACGTAGTCAACCTCATGCTGCCTCATGATGGGGTACGAGACTTCCTCCCGGCTCGACATCGCCTTGCCGACAGTTGCGATGTGCGTGTTGTTCCAGGTGTTGTTGTCGACAAGCGTTGGCCTGTCTGCCATACCACCGATCTGGTATCCGTAATCCCACCAAGACATGACCTTGGCGGTGGGTTCGGTGTTTTGGCGAAGCCAGTAGTACGCCTCGCGATAGTCATCGATGATGTGTTGAGAGCCATCTGGTAATTTCGATGCCAGCACAACGGAAGGTGAGGAGTAAGCGTTCGATGTGACCCATGTGCAGTGCAGCACGAAGAGCAGCAGGTACGAAGTGATGGCTCCGGTGATGGCGAACTTGCTGAGGTAGCTGTAGATGCCCACAACCGGCCCCTTGGTAGATCGCAGTGTCTCCGGAATCGCAGAGGCTAGCTTGTCTTTCACATTCGCAGACCCATTGGCACTCGTCGATCCATTCGCAGTCGGTGCATCACCCTCCTTCGCAGGGGAAGACGCCACCAAGAATGTGTCCAGGATCTGGCTGAGCGCCATAGCAGCTGCTACACAAACGACCGGCGTAAGCGTAAGCATCAACCGCACCATCACACCCGCGAAGTAGCTGGCCAAGACGGCGTAGATGACGATGAACACCTGCTCGTCCTTGAGACTGCGGAAGCACATGTACACACCAGCGGGGAAGAGCCAAATAAGCATGTTCAGGTCGAAAAAGAACGCCGGCCAGGCAGTCGGCTGATGCTCGGAGACGGAGGCGATGATGGGGATGTGGATCTTGGCGTAGCCGGTATCCCAGAGGGAGTAGAAACGTCCGGACCAGGGTGCGATGGTTCCAGAGACGGTAAGAAGAACGAGGCCTCCGAATGCCACGCCAAAGACGATCAGAACCATGGCGCGGAGCAGGAGCTGGAACTGCTTGGTGGGCAGCTGGGCACGGATGTACTCTGTGAAGCCGACGAGTTGGATGAGGCCGAAGACACCTGTCATGACGTTAGCGGAATTGTAGGCGTATCCATTGGCGGTTTGTCTCACCCAGCGCAGCCATGTGATCACTACTCCTAATCGGCAGGAATCCCACAAACGGAATCTGCATGCTCGCCAATGTCCCCAACGCATACCAAGTCGTGTAGCTGACGTACAACCTCGGGCTGAAGCGTCCCATGCAGATCAGCACGAAAGCGTGCAGAGGCAGCAAGTTGGTGATGAAGACGTATCCACCCCAAGCTGAAACCATGTATCCATAGAACAACGCCGTAAGCGCTCCCCACATGATCGAGCCAACCTTCACAGCCTTAATCCAGAGGTAGAAGGTGAAGACTAGCAAGAAGATGGCGATGGCCTCGTTGTCGTAGCTTCCGGCAACGGAACGCGAGATGTAGCCTGGCGTTATGCCCATGAACACCGCTGCTAGCAGACCTGCAGATGGAGAATCGCTCATCTCAGAGGTGAAGAGGTATGATGCGAAAGCTGTTAGGCCTGAGAAGCCTGGAGCGAGGAGGACACAGATATTACGGATGTCGACTGGGAGGGTGAGGGCGCGGAGGGTGTGGTAGATGGCGCCGGACGTGACCATGAGGCCTGGGTAGAGGGTACCGCCTGTGACGCGGCCGAGAGGGTGCCATGTTCCTATACAACTTCACGTCAACAGATGTTCTTCCCCTAGTATCATAGGCTTTCTGCTTACGGTCATCGAACCAATCCCAAAAGTTGTAGAAGCCGTGTTGGACGAGGTATTTTGTTGCTCGGAAGTTGAACCATGGGTCGACTATATCGATGTATTAGCCTGTCTGTCTCCTCTGCCGCTAACATCTCTCCCCAATTGTGCGCCTCTTACATTCGTGAATAATGCTCTCGAACCTAATAACGGAGAACAAACGACTCGCGACTGCGGCAGCCGCAATGGTGCATAGGATGATCAGGCGTAGTAAACCTCTCGTGTTTCGTCCGGTCTCGCCCTTGAACATGAACTCGGTCGGACCGCCGCTCGTTTCGACCGCCATGGTTGTGAAGTTGTCGGAGGCTTCAATGCGATGTAGGCAGCCTCTAGCCGTCTTTCATGTGAGCGTGAGTTGGAGCTTGGATGTAAGGACAGCTGTGTCTTGGCGACCCTGGAAGGGGTTCCATTGCATTGAGTTCACTTGCCTCAGGCGCCACCCCCGTCTCGTCTCCGCGAATTATTCCAGACGAGTGATTGAAGGAGAGGCTATCCTTGACATTGACATCGGAAACCATTGAAGTTGTATATCGAGCTAAGACATTACCAGAGGATCGACGAATCGATCATTGAAGCAGGCAAACACGACAGCGATCTCTCACCGGCTAAGGCCAGAGACAAAAGTTGTCCGAGCAGAACGCTGCACTGATAGATCAAGATGTGATGCTCACTCGCCCGTGCATTGAACAAAACACAGTCTAATACAATCGCAGGTTCCTCCTTCGCCGCGCCGCCGCCAGCGCTATCACACAGCAGCCGACATGGCAGATATCCACCCTCAGACCTGCGACTCGCGTGACCTCCTTAAGACCGACCGTATCGCGCCAGTTCCATCAGTCGCGGATATGGTTTATCGAAGAGAACGACAAGAAGGAGGCAAGCCCGGCTGAGGCTGAGACCTCAGGGGAGACTGTCACAACCGAGCCATCAGCGGCAGAAGAGCAGATAAAGTCAGAGAGCATACCTGTCGACGCGACCTCTGAGGCACCAGCACCTATTCAAGATGCCGTCGCCGAGTCTTCAGGGAGCACGAACGATGCGCAGCAAGCGTACCAAGGTGCAACAGAGACTACTATGCCTGGTGCAGACGCTATGTCAGAGTCTTCGGGCACTACCTCCGCCCCTCTAGGCCAAAGCGAAGCGCAACCCAAGCAGCAACAAGACGAGACCGTAGTCGAGAAGGCCCAAGACTTCGCTCAGTCTGCCGCAGAGTCAGTTTCATCTGCCACATCTGGCGCAGCCCAAGCAGCCCGCTCCGCCTTCCAGAACACTGCCTCCTCAAACCAAGGATCCTACGGCGCACGCTCTGAATTTCCTCCTCGCCAACCTGCAACCCAGCAAGCGCCTCGCTCCCAAAACCCAGGTACCTCCGCACCAGGAGGCTTCAACACGCGGACCCAAGCTCCTCCAAGCAGGATCCTCTACATTGGTAACCTCTTCTTCGAGGTCACGGCCCCGCAATTGGAGGCCGAGTTCGCGCGGTATGGCGAGATTACCAACAGCCGCGTTGTCACTGACAGCAGAGGTCTGAGCAAAGGTTTCGCCTACGTGGAGTTCGAGAATCAGGATGCGGCAGACAAGGCTGTACGGGAATTGGACCAGAAGGTCTTCCAGGGACGGAGAATGGCTGTACAATACCACGTAAGAAGAGAGCCGAGAGGCGGTGCTGGTGCGGGACGCATGGCTGGTGGGGGGAGGGACATGACTAGGGCGCCCAACCCGCCCAGCAAGACTCTCTTCATCGGCAACATGTCTTACCAGATGAGCGACAGGGATCTTAACGGTAAGCATAACTATCTTTCGACTACTTATACCCTTGTACAGTACTGACTGAGTGACAGACCTCTTCCGCGAGATCCGTAACGTTCTCGACGTCCGCGTCGCCATCGACCGTCGATCCGGCCAACCGAGAGGCTTCGCTCATGCGGACTTCATTGATGTCCCGTCCGCGCAAAAGGCGAAGGAGCATTTGGAGAAGAAGGTCGTCTACGGCAGGCAGCTTAAGGTGGACTTTTCGGCGAGCAGCAGTGCGACCAGGCAGGAGGGCGGAAGGGGCGAGCAGGATGACATGTAAGCGACATGACGTGCTGACTGGCTACATAATTCAGAGAAGGGAACGCTTCGGAGGTGTGGGAAGGATGAGGGATGCGCAGGAGAGCCCACGATGGAGTCAAGGGGGTAAGCATTTCTCGGGATGAAAAGCAGTGGTGAGATGTCTCTGCGAGGACGACAACGCATTGGATGCTGGAGTATCTCCGAGCTGATCGTCATGTGGTGGAGGATGTTGGGAAAAGATGCTGTTCTACGCGTGTAGTTGAGTGTAATATAGCATAGAGCTGCCGCTGAGCTCGGTGGTGTAAGAAAGGGAATACATGACCTAGGTCTTCACTCTGTTTACCTGTCCTTCTCTCTCGTCTCCTTGAACGACGATACCGTAGGAGCCTCTGTCCTGCTACAGCCTGATCGCGTGCCTTCGGCATGTGAATGCTCTCGAATGGGGCTTAGCGTGACCCCGACTCGCACCTCGGTACAGAACAACTCGGCTTACATCACCGAGAAGGCGGCAACTGAGCATCTGAGGAGGGAGTGTTTGTTCTCCCACAACCACTGAACCATTTCTGATATATCTCAGACCTCAGTTGTCCCATCGGCCGTAACCACCTCATCACTACTTCGAGAATATCCACGACCCCGACCGCGAGACTTTCAACATCCACGGATCTCCACACCAATATGAGCTTCTTAGGTGGCCCAGAGTGCAGTACAGCTGCCAACCCGCTCGCACAGTTCCAGAAACAATCTTCAGCAGACACTTCCCTCCAAAGGGATCGCTTGACGCAGCGCCCGCAGCAACTAAATGGCTTCCGGAGCCAAGGCTTGCCAGAAGATGCGGCCTTCCACGATTTCCAAAACCAAGGGCCTATGATAGGCGAACAACTGCCTAATGAGGCTGCTTACCTTGAGCAACTGCGGCGGGAAGAGCTACATGGTGGTGGAGGCGGACCAGGTGGGAATGGCTGGGCAGGCGAGTTCGCTCAGCAGCCGGGCTTCGCACCCCAGCAATTCGAACAGGCACAGAGGGAAGGCGCTTTCAGCCCTCATGACTTTGCGCAGTTTCGGCAGAGCCAGATGTCGCCTATTCAAGGCCGCTCCGGCACGCAGAGCCCGGCATACCAACCTCAGTCGAGTTTCCAGAGGCCACCGATGTATGGGAGTAACTTGTCTTCCGGCTTCGCTGGGATGGGTATGGGCATGCAGAGACCCATGTTCGGCGGACAGCAGCCTATGTTCAACCAGCCGCAGCAGGAGCAATACCAAGGCAAAGGAAAGAGTAGGGTGCAAGAACTGAGTGATACGGACTGGGAGAAGCAGTTCGAGGAACTCAGCACGGAGGACAAGGCTTTGCAGGATGACGAGCAATTGGATGAGGAGGCGAATAAGGCTATGGAGGAGGAGTTGAATCAGATGGACAGGTATGTCTCATCCTCACAATCATCACCCTTATCCTTAGCGAAGACCTTGCCTAGGCTCTCCGATCTAGATCTAGCAGGACTGTCAAGTAATGCGCAAGACAGGTCGAAGACTGATGGCTTCGGCGACTTTGACGATATTTGGGATGGGATTCAGAAGGAGACTAACGCTGCTAGGGATATGATGAATGAAGGAGAGCATATGGGCGATGAGTTTGATCAGTGGAAGGATTTTGACGGGTTGTCGCATGATTTCGACGGCTTGCGGACTTTCACTTCTCAAGGTCCGGAGCTTGGCAATTACTTGTTTGAGGAGAACAACCTTTTCAACGACGTACCCAATGCCTTTGAGGAGGGCATGAAGATCATGCGCGAAGGCGGCAATCTGTCACTCGCTGCCCTAGCGTTCGAAGCTGCAGTGCAGAAACAGACTGATTTCGCCGACGCGTGGGTAGCGCTCGGATCAGCGCAGGCGCAGAATGAGAAGGAGGCACCTGCTATCCGGGCGCTGGAGCAAGCTCTCAAGCTTGATCCTAACAACCTCGACGCATTGATGGGCTTGAGCGTAAGCTACACGAACGAAGGCTACGACTCCCTCGCTTACCGGACGCTGGAGAGGTGGGTGAGCGTGAAGTATCCTCAACTCGGCGTCGCTCCACGAGGACTGGAGGAAGAAGAGGAGATGGGCTTCACGGACCGCCATATCTTACATGAGAAAGTTACGAGTCTGTTCCTGGAAGCTGCGCAGATGAATCCAGAGGGCGCGGATCTGGATGTCGACGTTCAGGTTGGGCTGGGTGTGCTTTTCTATGGAAGCGAAGACTACGAGAAAGCTGTCGATTGCTTCACCGCTGCGCTGAACTCGGCGCATCATGGTAGTCTTAAGCGCGAGGGCGAGGAGCATCTCCTTTGGTACGTATCTGACGCCTAGAACCCCCGGGAGGCCGTTCCAGACATCGGAAAGCATTCCAGACTTTGTGAGACATTTGCTGACTCTTATACCCATCGCTTCTTAGGAACAGGCTAGGCGCTACTTTGGCCAACAGTGGCCGCAGCGAAGAGGCTATCGAAGCTTACTCACGCGCCCTTGAGCTCCGCTCGAACTTCGTTCGCGCTCGGTACAATCTTGGAGTGTCGTGCATCAACCTCGGTACGTATATGATGGGCAGAACCCACGAGAGGCCGTTTTAGATACCTGAAAGCACTCCAGACTTTTTGAGACGTCCGCTGACCTTTATGGCTTCTTAGGAGTCCTACCTCAAGCTGCCTCACACCTCCTCGGCGCTCTGTCTATGCATAGAGTCATCGAGTCCGAAGGTCGCCAGAAGGCCGCTGAGCTACTGAAGGACGGCCACGGGAATCCAGTAGTCGACGATGCGGTGGTCGAAGGGCTTTTGCAGCAAAACCAGAGCACGAATCTTTATGACACTCTAAGAAGGGTGTTCACGCAGATGAGTCGCCGTGATTTAGCCGAGCGAGTAGGGCCGGACATGGATTTGCAGGCGCTGAGGGGGGAGTTTGACTTTTAGGAGGAGTCGGATGAACTGCTTGGGCCGCAAGGTTCTGAAGAGGTCGTGGTGGACTCTGGACGGTTGGAACCTCTGTCGATTTCGGAGATGGAGGCTTTGAGATTGCTGGATATGGGCTCGGACAGAAACCTGCTGGGGGTGCCGCTGGGGGTGCAGAACGAGGGACGTGGAGGGGAGATTGATGGAGA
>JAKLLW010001191.1:0-17696 GCA_022814695.1 Neocatenulostroma microsporum
AAGCTTGCCGATCCGGCATCCAGGCCATTGTCTCTCGACAGCCCGCTGCCGCAGCAGCCAAGCGGTCTGGCGAACGAGGTCTCCCCTCCACTAACGGAGGACTCTATAGCTCGACAGGACGACAGGTGGGTGCAATGGCCTTTGGCTAACAATTGGACTGCATCTGACATGCTACTAGGTCATCATACCAGTTCCCTCCTCCCGCACATGACCGGCCTGATTCTATAGACGCTCGACTTGCAAGTGATCCCGACCGTACCTCCTCCCTGTACAGCCATTCGCGACGCTCCAGTATCCCGATACACGCACGCTATGCTCATGAGCAGACCCGATCACGTGCGCCGAAGCAATCCGTCTCCAGCGTAGACTTCAGCGAGTATTCTTCAGGACCTAAGAGCGAGGAGGAATAACGCTCAATGCATGCGCAGCAAGCGCCTAGTATGACCTTGCAATTCGACGGTATACAACGTACACTCTCAGACGAGTCTTTCTCGTCGCAGACACCCGCGCAGAGACCGAAGTCGCCTGGCAGTAGACTTGGCAGCTTCTTTGGCTGGAACTCTTCGTCGAAGAAGTCTGGCACCGAGTCGCCTACCACTAGCTTTTCGGAGCGTTCACTGTCTCCACTACCTTCGCCTCGTGGTCTCACACTCAAGCCCTTCCCGAGCTCGTCAATGGAGGGCTCTACCTCTACAGCCCGGCTTACGCCGCCTGGGCTGGACATTCACAAGGCCAACTCTCGCGGCTCCGATTACTTCGACAATCCGGACACTCCTATATTACTTGGGTCTCCTGAGACCAACGCCCATGTCCGCGAACTGGAGAAGGAGTTGGCACAAGTCAGTGCAGAGCTGGCTGGCTCCATAAGGCGTGAGATGGACCTGGAAGATGAGGTTGATCGCATGCGTGCAGAGATACCGGCTATACCACACTCTGAGCTCACCAGGCGAAGTAGCGACTACTTCTCCGACTCTGGTGCGAGCTCGGGACGGTACCCAATTTCTGACCCTGACGCGAGAATGGAACAGCTGGAGCAAAAGCTACGAAAGGTAGAACAGGAGAAGGCACAGATCAAGATAGAGATGGCATCAACATTGCAAGCCGAGCTCGCTCGGAGGAGAGACTTGGAGCAGATGGTGCAAGATCTGGAAGAGCATCTGCAGAAAAGCATGGACGAAGGCGACCGTAGTGTGGCCGACGACAGATTGGCAGAGCTTGAGACCAGCTTGGAAGAGACTAGGAGACGTCTGAGCCAGGAGCGACAAGCGAAAGACAGCTTTGGTGACCTCTACGGTGCGACGAAACTGGAGCTGGAGCAGCACAAGAATGAGCGAGACAATCTGCGTGACGAAGTGCTACCGCAGTTGAGGTCACAAGTGGAAGGCCTGGAAGCCGAGGCAGCAGACACGCAAGCCCTTATGTACGAGAACACGCGCATGCAACAGGAGCTTGTCGCGTTACGAGAAGAAGTCAAGACGCTTCAAAGCCAAAGCGCTAATGCTCGTTTCAGTAGTATTGCCGAGGAAGGAGTCATTATGTCGCCGGTGCTTGGGCCGAGGAGTAGCCTTTCGAGGTCGAACTCGCTTGCTAGGAGCGGTAGACCGACGCGCGGTGGATCAGTGACAAGATCTGGCTCTGTCAAAGAACGCTCTGAAGGTGGCAGACAGCGCTCAGGCTCTGTCAGTAACACGCCGGTAACAGTAGAAGGATTCAAGGAGATCGAAGACCAGCGTGATGCACTGCACAAGGCGCTTAAGTTGCTCATTAGCCGTTACGAGAGGCAGCAGAGAAACCATGAGCGTGCTGTTAGGAAGCTCGTGAGCGCAAAAGATAGGGCGGAACAACTCACGCCGAGACGAACTGGTTATCATCGGGAAGTGTCTTTCTTAAAGGATGAGGTCACGACCTTGAGGAAGAGGACAGAAGATGTTCTCGAGCAGAAATGGCAATACGAAAAGGGTCTATCGGGATTGAAGATGGACCTCGACCGAGCTGAGCAGGAGACAAAAGGCTTGAGATACTTGTTGCAAGAGCACGACATCTTGGCACCTGTGAAGCATTCATATCTGAGCGCATACTCGGAAGACAGCGCCGCAGATGACAGTATGAAGATCAGCATCTCCAAAGCCGAGAACGAGCGAGACCAGGCCCGCCAGATCGCGGCAGACTATCGCGAGCGCGCGCAGTCTGATGACACGAGCAGTTCACAAGAGCTCATGAATTCGGCCCATCGGATGGACCAGCTGGCAGATCAGCTGGAGGGCCAAGTGCAGGCTAACGTGCAGTTGCGCGACCGGCTTGCGGAGGCCGTTGCGAAGGGCGAAAATGAGCAGAAGGAGTCGACTCGGCAGGTTGAGGAGATGCAAAAGAAGCTTGCGAGCATGGAGGAAAGCGTGCTAGCTGCTCAGCAGCACTCCGAGACTATGCTGGGCAACCACGAGTCCGAAGTACGACGAATTGAAGAAGCTACGTCGCCGTCCCTGCAGCGACTACGGATCTCGATTCCGGAGCCGAGTAAGCTCTCACCAAAGTCGCCACTCCTCAGCAAGTCACCCAAGCTTGGCTCGAAGAAGTCCGATGCCTCGCTGCTCGAAGCCGGACGGACGCAGATGCTAGAGCGCAAGGTCAAGGACCTCGAGGGCTTGCTCAGAGAAGCAGAGGAGGACATGCAAACCGTCGTCACGAGGGTCAATCGAAGTCAAATGGAGGTTGCGGAACTGCAGACTGAGCGAGACGCAGCCCTGACGCAAATGCGGAAGTTGCAGAAGCTTATAGTTGAGGAGAGGGAAAAGGCTGAGGCGTTGATGGAGTCATGAGCGTAATTACACGGCGCATTATGCTTCGGGTTGGGTGGACATTGGATTGTATACTACGAAGGTGGTTAGGGCCATTTTGCATTAGCGGGCAGCATTGGGGATGGCATACTGGCTACTGGTGGCTTGGTGCTTTTGCTTGCATATCTTGGAGCTGAAAGCGATGGTGTCGCACTTATGTTGTACGATACCTAGTGAGGAAAGAGGAAAGACAGAGGTAGTCGGCTTGCGAACAGCCTTCTGTCACACAACAGTCACCTTCCTGCCACCGTCCGCCCGCACCGCAGCTGCTGCACAACCACTGGCGTGTGCTTGTAACATTGGCAGCGTGCGTGCGCATGGAGACTCCACCTGTAATCCGTATGTAGCCGTTGTGCTTCGTTTGACAGCCGCCAGTGTGCCTTCCCTTTCTGTCTTGACGCGCTCATCTGATATCGAACGTTCCTGCCCTTGTGCTTTTCACATGCTCTTTCCTTTTGGGGAGAACAGGGATTGGCCTGCAGGTGCTCAGGGACAAGGTTTCGTAGCCAATGGACAGCCTTCAATCCTTGTCGACAGGGTCACTTGATGTGGGGGAGTTGAGAGAGGGCTTCTGGAAGGCTTCTTGAAACCTCTCCTGCAGCACCATTCGGGGCTCGATATTGCTGGACTCCTTTTCGTTGATTGAATCCATTCTCATTACTTCAGAGACTGCCACGAGTCTGCATTGTGGATGAGCAAGTGACAATCGTTCAGTCGGAAGTCAAGAAGGCACGCTGGATGTGCCAGACCGCCAAATCGATATCCATCCCTTTGCTCAACTGAGGTGAACAAGCAAATCGTAACGGCCGATCTCTGACGTTCTCTGAGCTGGCAACGACCACCGACATTATCGTTACACCTGTTGAACACAGCCTATCCTCGCAATGGCGTACCAACAGCAGCAGCCGCAGCAAGAGCGAGCCAACCCAAACCGTCTGCACCTCAACTTCCAACTGAACAACCCACCGAACTTCTCGGCCGAACAAGGCAGAGCCTTCCCGACCACGCCATCCACCTTCCCACAGCCATTCCCAGATGCAAGAGGCCAGCAAGATGTTTGGGGTACGGGACAAGGTACGAGCGGCATCAACAATCAAGGATACTTCTACAACAACCCAACTCCGAACTTCCAGCAATACCAGCAGGGAGGTCTGCCTTCACCGGCGCTCACTCCTGGAGGGTACCGTTCACCGGGAGGCTACAATGACCCGACCAATGGCTTAGCACACCAGTTTCAGCACCAGAACTTGGGCGGTAATAGTCCTAGGTCGGCTAGTCCATACCAGAGGAATGGTACTCCCACGAACTCGAGACCGCGCACGGCGGGACAGACTGGTCAGCAGCAATATGGGAGCTACCTCAATGCACCAATGCCAGGCCAGCCGCAGCAGCCAAGCATCTTCGACGACGAGCCACCGCCAAAGAATGCCGAGAGGTACTCCACGACTATCACTGAGCGCGTGAAGCTGCAGAAGATGCTTACGCAGGAGTTCTTCAAGGAGAACGTGGAGAGAGCGAGGGCAAGGAACGAGAGGTAGGACCTGCCGTTTTCCAGTGACAAGACGTTGAACTGACAGCAAGCAGAGCTAAGGAGCTGGAGGGCATCATTACCTCGCGAGAGCTGTCTGACGCTCGCAAGGAGCAGAAGAAGAACAACATGCGTAAGTCTGAAGCCAACTTCCTGCGGTTTCTGCGGACGAGCGAGAGGCCGCAAAACTACAATACCCTCAAGATCATTGGCAAGGGTGCTTTCGGTGAGGTGCGGTTGGTGCAGAGGAAGCATGATGGAAAGATCTACGCTCTGAAGTCCTTGATCAAGGCGGAGATGGTAAGTCACATTGTCGTTCTACCACTACCCTCCGCAGTAGCTTGCCTTGCTTGTTGAATCGTGTGCTTACAGTTCTTATAGCATAAGAAGGACCAATTGGCGCACGTACGCGCCGAGCGTGACATCCTCGCGAACGCCGACAGCCCATGGCTCGTCAAGCTGCATACTTCGTTCCAGGACTCGACTTTCTTGTACATGCTGATGGAGTTCTTGCCTGGCGGGGATCTTATGACGATGCTTATCAAGTACGAGATTTTCTCCGAGGACATCACGCGCTTCTACATGGCTGAGATCACGCTGGCCATCGAAGCCGTGCATAAGCTCGGCTTCATCCATCGGTATGTGCGAGCTCGAATGACAGTGTACAACAGTAATGCTGACAGTCCGGCAGTGACATCAAGCCCGACAACATTCTTCTTGACCGCGGTGGGCACATCAAGCTCACTGACTTCGGTCTATCTACCGGTTTCTCGAAGGAGCACTCAGCCTCATACTACCAGCAACTGATGTCGCAGGCACGACCCAAGTCGATTGCTCAGAACCGCCAATCCGTCTCCATTGACCAGATCCAACTCACTGTCTCCAACCGGAACCAGATCAACACCTGGCGTAAGTCCCGGCGCCAGCTCGCCTACTCCACCGTCGGCACCCCAGACTACATCGCCCCCGAGATCTTCAGCGGCAAAGGCTACGACTTCGGCTGCGACTGGTGGAGCGTTGGAACCATCATGTTCGAATGCCTGATAGGATGGCCACCATTCTGCGCCGAGGAGCCGCACGACACGTACCGCAAGATCGTCGACTGGCCTCGCCACTTGCACTTCCCACCGGACCAGCAGCTCGGCTCCGACGCGGAGCACTTCATTCGCAGTCTGATTTGCGACTCGCAGAACCGTCTCGGCAAAGTGCAAGGTGCAACAGAGCTCAAGGCGCATCCGTTCTTCCACGGCGTGAACTGGGATAGTCTCCGCAAGATTCGCGCACCGTTTGAACCGAAGCTGCAGAGCAATGTCGATACGCAGTACTTCCCTATCGATGAGATCCCGCAAGTGGACAACTCGTCGGCGCTGAGGGCGCAGACGGAAGCGAATATGGGGAATGATGATTCGACGCTGAGTCTGCCTTTCATTGGGTATACCTACAAGCGCTTCGATGCTTTCCGGGGTACCTAAGAGATCTCGGATGCTATGAGGCAGGTTGAGAAGTCTTAGTGGGACACCAGAAGGCGAGAGGAACATTTGCCGTATGGTCCATACGGAGAAGAAAGTCATTAAGCATGATGCATTATTTGCTTCACCACAGAGCATCTTGGAAGGCCGGACGGCCGCGCGAGCATACGATTAGCGATGGCATCTGCATGAGATGGCGGCTTTACGGAACGGCAGAGGATGATGTTTCTATGGAAAACCACTGGATCAATGGTCTTGAAGACCGTGAGCGAGGAGCGGATGGGGTCATGAAGTTCTTATTGGGAGGCATGTCACTGCTGGAGCAAGTGACTCGAATTTTTTAAGCTAGCATAGCATAGCATAGCATTCCCCGCTGCCGCGCTTGGGCGCTGGCCTGGCCTCGGGGCCCTAGGTCTCAAATGCGAAACCATGGAAGGCATTCGTCCTTGTGGTCGTCGTATCACAGTCTCAATAACGCCGTCCTGCGCCTTGCTAATGGTTATGTCGTGGATATGCGAGAGGTGAAGGCCCTCAGTGTGGTCTCCACGTGGTTGTCCCAGTTTGAGTAAGCTCTCCAGCGTTGCTCACGGCGGCCTATCGCGCTTCGAACTGAATCATCCTGCCCGTAACATTAGCACATCGTCCTCCTTATGTCGCTCCAACATAGCATAGCTTACCTGTTCGTCCTCTCCTTGTAAAGCACCCTGTACCCACATTCCTTGCACCTGATCGGATCGGTCCTCTTGAGCACGACCTTGGCATCGCAGTCGCCGCACAGGTAGTGCACGGGACGAGTAGTGTCCTCGAAGTTGCCGCTGCCGGTGATGTTGAAGCCGCCGTAGGAGGCTGAGGAACTGCCTGCTGCTGCGCCGGACTGGTTTTGGTTTTGCTGGGAGAGGGAGGGTGGGGTGTATTGTTCGCGGGACATTGTGGCGGTTGTCGTGGGTTTATTGGGTGCCGCACAATAGGCTGGAGGGTACTGGCGAGAGTGGTGTCTGAATTGATGAGTGTGAGATGCTGGTGTTGGCGCAAGGTTGTGTTTTGAACAATCTTGGAAGTTGAAGCCTCGTGAGTGATGCGCCGGAGCGGGCCGTGGTGTCGCCGACATCGCACGTGGAAGTGGGATGGGTGGCGCATGCTTGGAAATGAATGAAGATTCACTGGCTACATGTTTCTACCAAACTCACCTTCTTCTTCCGTCGCATCTCTTCCTTCGAGGAGCATACCCATGTGTCCATCCAGAGGCCAACAGCAAAGATGTCAGCGATTCTCTCCGCCGACGACCTGAACGACTTCATCAACCCGGGAATCGCATGCATTAAGCCGGTCGAGACGCTGCCCAAGCAGCAGCCTGAGGAGAACGGGAATCCCTACGAAGTTACGACTGAAGAGAAAGTGAGCGCTGAGGCTCCTCCGCCTGCGCAGATCTCCCTCACAGATTGCCTGGCTTGCTCGGGATGTGTGACGAGTGCTGAGGCAGTGCTTGTGAGCTTGCAGAGTCATAGCGAGGTTTTGGACACACTGGATAGATGCAAGGAGCTACATCTACCTGGGCTACAGCAGGGGACTACAAATGGCGCACCAGACGGGGCGGCAGAGGAGAAGATCTTCGTAGCAAGCGTCTCGCCGCAGACAAGAGCTAGCCTGGCCGCTACATACAACGTCTCGGAGCGCGAGGCTGGACACATGATCAGCCAGCTGCTGAGCGGTCCGTACGGTCTTCGCGCAAGCGGACAGCATGGATCAGGCTTCACGTGGGTGATTGATACGAATGTCATGCGGGAGGTGGCCTTAGTCGCAGCAGCAGACGAAGCTCAGAAGGCTCTTGATACGCCCAACAGTGACCTCAAGAAGCCCGTCTTGACTTCCGCCTGCCCAGGATGGATCTGCTATGCCGAAAAGACGCACCCACACATTCTGCCTCACTTGAGCAAGCTCAAGTCGCCTCAAGCGCTCACTGGAACCTTGATCAAGTCAGTATTGGCGAAGAAGCTTGGTGTGCCGCCAGAGAAGGTGTGGCATATGGCTGTTATGCCGTGCTTTGACAAGAAGCTGGAAGCATCGAGAGCCGAGCTTACGTCGCACACATGGCATGGTCAAGACGGCGATGCAGTCAGAGATGTGGACTGCGTGATCACGGCCCGAGAGCTACTGATGCTCGCTGAGAGCCGCAATGTTAGCTTTCCATGCTTGCCGCGCACATCAGTATCGAAGCAGTACGCTCCGGCCTTCCCAGATCCAGCGATCAACAGCTTCCTATTCAGCCGTCGACAAGGTCAAAAGCGCAAGCGCAACGAGCCCAACAACGAGATCGGCACCAGTGGCGGCTACCTGTATCACGTTCTCAGTACTCAGCAAGCGCAGAACCCAGGCTCTTCTCTCCGGATCCAGCGCGGACGCAACGCAGACGTCTCCGACTATACTATCACATCCGTCGAAGGCAAAGAGCTCTTCAAAGCAGCCCGCTACTACGGCTTCCGCAACATCCAGAACCTTGTCCGGCGTCTCAAGCCGGCGAAGCAGAGCCGTATGCCTGGTGCTGCTCGCAGGCCAGCTGGAGCGCGAAAGCCCAACGCAGGCGGCGCTGGTGAAGGCGACTATGCTTATGTGGAGGTCATGGCTTGTCCGGGTGGCTGTACGAATGGAGGAGGACAGATCAAGCTTGGTGATGTCGCTACATTGAGGCAGGTTGGTGGTACGGGGATTGAGAACGGGAGTATTGAGCAGGAGATGGTGCCTGCGCAGCGAGAATGGTTGGCAAAGGTCGATGAGGCGTATTGGAGTGCTGAGTCTGAGGAGCTTGATGAGGATGGAGATGTCGGGATGGACGGTGTTCCGCCTGCGAATGGAGAGGATAGCATTCCGGATGGCGAAGTGGTCGACGGGATAGATCGGCGGAAAGTCAAGGAGCTTCTTGACCACTGGGCTGGTGTCACCGGCGTCGGATTGGACAAGCTACTATGCACCACTTATAGAGCCGTCGAGAGCGACGTAGGCAAGAGCAAAGACGCAAGCGAGATGGAGAAGGTTTCAGCACTTGCTGTTGCTGCTGGAGGCGGTTGGTAGATGTCAAAGAATACGACCTATTTGACGGTTAAAGGCCGCGATTGTCCCACACTTGATGACGGAAACTTTCGTATACTGCGGAGACCATTGGACTATCCACGACACATTGGACTGCGGCTCGACTGTACGTGCTGGCGATGAGGCTGTATTGCGCTATGCACCCATGTCTGCGGCTTTGCCCGGCTGGCGCGCTAGCCAAGGCTGTCTGGTTTTACGGCCTGACCAATCAGAAGGGCGGATTCCTGTACGGCTGAGGGCAACTTGTAGCCCATATTTGCAAAAGCTGTATAATCTGTACGTCTTTGCTTTGGCTGCGCCTGGTGATGGAGATTGCAGTGCGTAGGATCAAAGCCACGTTGATGAGTCGTGCGAGCAACACGACAGGTCTATGAGGTAGGCCGCTCCAGCAAGATTATGCAGGAACAACAACATCTCCTACACCTTCCTTCGATTCCGTTCAGTCCAAGTACCAGAACACAAGTCCACAAGGCTTTCTTCGCCATGTTGCTTACCACTTCATCTCTAATCCTTACCTCATTATCCGGCATCGCAGCGGCCTACAAGCCGTGTCCTATCCACGGCCCGGTCTTCGAGAAACCGACGGATCTGTGTAATGCCAGTAGCTTCCAAGCAGCGCTCAAGAACCTTACGACCACGCTCGACTTTGGAACCAAGTCGGCGAAGACCCGCTATGGCAGCCTTCCGATCAACACGACTTCCTTCTCCATCGGCATGTTCGATGCAGACTCGACGCTGTTCTCGTATCAGTACTCTTCGCCGGCGCTTAAGGCTGGGTCTGCTGGTGTTAAAGAGGTGACTGAGGATTCTGTGTATCGTGTACGTCTGCTCAACACAGTTGCAATACATGGATCATCGCTGACTACCTTCTCCGTCTTAGATCGGCAGCGGCTCCAAGTTGATCACAGTGTACCTGTTCCTCATCGAAGCTGGCACAAAGTACTGGAACCACCCCATCACGGAGTTTGTCCCTGAACTCGCCGACGCAACGCGGAACTGCTCTGCTGCGATCGACCCGGTAGACTGTACGGACTGGAACGACGTCACACTCGGCGCCCTTGCCAGCCATATGGCCGGCGTGCCCAGAGACTGTAAGCTATCCTGTTGTCAATCGATAGCGATGAAATGCTTACCTTATGGCAGTCGCCACTCAGGCAGAGCTTCTGACCCAATTAACCCAAGCAGAACTTGCCGAATACGGACTCCCTTCTCTCCCGGCTTCGGCCTTCCCGTCCTGTGGATGGAACTACACCGACGCCTGTGTAGAGCCGTCGTACTTGAGCGGATACACCGCCGAGCATCCTATCCACGCTCCTTTCACCACACCGATCTACAGCAATGGAGGCTTCGAACTCCTCGAGTGTGCGCTGGAGAACATTACCGGGCGGTCGATAGCGGATATGGTTCAGAAAGACTTGTTTGAGAAACTCGGCATGACGCATTCGAGCTACGACGTACCAAGCAACCTCAGTAACGCCGTTATGCCTGGAGGTTCTGTGGCGTCTGGATTTGTTGCTGAGCTTGGGAATGAGACACCGTAAGTCGCCATCCTTATGCTGTGACACAAAGCTTGATTGACCTGACCTGCTATAGGGTTGGCGGTTTCTACACTTCCCAATCCGATTATATCAAGATGGGCCAAAGCATACTTTCGGCGATCCTGCTTTCGCCCAACACTATTCGGCAATGGATGAAGCCAGTCTCGTTCGTCTCGGACATGCACCAAGGTGTCGGCTTACCTTGGGAGATCTGGAGAGCATCCGAATTGACAGACCGCGTCGTTGACCTATACACGAAATCGGGCGACGTCTTCTCCTACAGCTCCATGTTCGTGCTGATCCCGGACTACAATGTCGGCTTCGTTGTCCACGTCGCCGGCGATGATACTACGTCAACTGCCGAGGTCTTGTCGGACATTCTGGCTGCTAACATCGTGCCGGCTCTGGAGAACACAGCGCGCGCGCAGTCGCAGGCGAAGTATGCTGGCACATACTCCGCCACAGCAGCCGGGCTAGCATCGAACATCACCCTGAACACCGAGTCTGGCAAGCCTGGACTGGCAGTGATAAGCTGGTACAGCAATGGAACGAACCTCATGACTGTCCTCGCTGGACTCGAAGGAGCTACAACAGCCGTAGATGTCCGTCTGTACCCAGCCGGCTTGGTGCAACAGACGTCGTCGACATATCAGCGCATCAGCTACCGAGCCGTCGTTGAAGATATGAGCACGGCCAGTGATGGTGGAGTCTTCTCGGCTGATTGCGAGACGTGGGCGATGTCGAACTTGATTAAGTATGGCAATGTGGGCATCGATGAGTTCGTGTTCGATGTCAAGGATGGGAAGGTGATATCCATCACTCTTCGGGCTCTTCGTGTTACACTGAAGAAGGCTGTGTAGTTCAGGTTAATGTACGCTGTCGGTTTCCGTTCCTGAGGTTGTACCATACTGGCTATGCCATTGGTGGATCGTTTATGCGTTGCGTTTCCTTGTCAGACCAGATAGACTCTTG
The DNA here is from genome assembly GCA_022814695.1 of Neocatenulostroma microsporum. NCBI lineage: Eukaryota > Fungi > Ascomycota > Dothideomycetes > Mycosphaerellales > Teratosphaeriaceae > Neocatenulostroma > Neocatenulostroma microsporum. Next base: position 11,426 of record JAKLLW010001191.1, read on the forward strand.
GGATATGTTTGGCTGCATGTAGTGTCGTTAGAAGTGCCTATGTCCACCAGTACGGCGTTCAATGGAGCCTTGAGCGGATTGAAGAAGGAAGAGGAGCCTCGGAGAGTCGAGTTGATGCCTTACGGCTTTATCCGTCATTAGCGCATTTTGCACCCCTATCTCCTTACCACCTATCACGACACATACCCGTCCTTCTTCTCACAAGGCTTCCAGCAAGGCAATGTGAACACCTTCGCATCGACTTCTCGCCAGACGTACAACCTAGATGTCTGCCGTGTCGCACCGCAGTCGTTCGCCTTCAGCTTCACGCCTGGCAAGCTGGCGTCTCACAACATGGCCCAATCAAGTCCTTCCAAAGCGGCATTGGAACATGGGCGCCCTCATGGTCACAGCATCGGGCATGCGAAGAGACGTCGGACAATAGTACCTGCTCAGGGACACCGTAGCATGGCTGGAGCATAGGCTTGTAGGGTGCTCTCATATGATTCGCACCTCTTCCGTCCAGCCCTTCTGTCATTTTCATGCTCGGCCTTTCCTTGCTCATGCTGTTTGCATTCTCACTTTCACTACTACGAAGACTCCGTCATCTTGATTCTTGACCGACGATCTTCTCCGTCATTCTGTTGAGCGACCAACAAACTGATCTCAACGAGCAGATCTTGATTCATGATGTCTCGGCCTGGTGGAGATTCCTTGCCTCTGTTCCAGAATCCGCCTCTACATTTTATCACTGCACACCACCAAACAGCTCAGCGCGAGACGGAGAAACAGGCGGAAACAGGCGGAAACAGATGTGTTGATTGTTTCTGGTACCGAAACGCCAGAGCTGCACAACAACGACCAAGCATTGCATGACAACCCAGAATACCAGGAACATGAGGAAGCGGTCCACCTAGAACTCTTCTATGATCTATTCTTCGTCGCCAACCTCGCGGTCTTTACCAACATCCACGAGGTCAATGACCGACAGACTTTGGCGCAGTACGTTGGCTTCTTCTGTAAGTGTTATTGTCTTCGTACGCCTTTGGAGCTGTCCCACAGACCTATTGGCCTTTGCACCCACCACTTCTAGGTATTCTCTGGTTCACCTGGTACCAAGTTGGCCTATACGATGTTCGCTTCTCCGTCGACAGTGTATTCGAAAGGGCTGCTAAAGCCTGCCACTTTGTAAGCATTGCTAGACAGAGGAATTTCCAGCTCATATGTAGGCTAACGTCTGTGTAGGGTATGTTCTCCAATGTTTCGTGTCTGCTGCAAGCTTTCGTAGAAGCGACCAGGTGTCTCTCCTGGCTTGTATGCGCCGAATTTCATGCCAGTCTTGCTTTCCGTCATTGGAGAGCGTGAGGCTTTGCGTTGTGCTAATGTGTCTGCTGATCTGATCTGCTGACCTGGATTCTCTGAAGGTGTCATGATCGTCTATGCTATCGTAGGACCCAACTTCGATGTCGGCAGCAACACAGAAGATGACGGCGAGACTCCATCCATGGGGTCCCTCGAAGCGCTGACATTGATCCTGATGGCGAGCCGTGCCGTCCTGGCCTTGCAATATCTCCAGACGCTCTGCTTCACCAAGAAACGAAAGGCAATGGCGGTGCCTATGCTACTCATTGCTGCTACCTACATCTTCGCAAGCCTGGTCTACCTTGGGCTTTACTTCACATTCACGGTCAAAGACGAGACGAAACACTCCTATCTGACTTGGTACCTTATCGCCTTTCTCGAAACGGCCGGTGTCACCGCAGTGTCATGGCACTGGAAGAAGCTAGTAGGCTTCAACGGCACGCACCTTCTGGAGCGGATGTCGCTGCTGACACTCATCATCCTCGGCGAGGGTGTCATGGGACTCGCGAAGCAATGTCAAGCTCTTGTAAAGTCCGGCGTCTTCACCTTCTCGGCTTCGACCATTGGCAACATCCTCTCTGGCGTCTTGATATTGTACTTCATCTACATGCTGTACTTCGACTGGAAGCAGGAGGAAGACTTCGGCTCTACCAAGATGCAAGTATGGGCATTCTTACACTTCCCGCTCCACTTAGCGCTGGTCTTGGCCGTCGAGGGGGTTGCACAAGCGATCGCTTACAACGCGGCGAACGTCGAAAGTAACAGACTTGGCGACTGGTTCAATGGCTTTAACTTCACGGACAAAGCTGGGAACATCTACCCCTCGTGGGTGCATGCCATCATGTCGATATGGGACGACACGGCAAAGTCCTTCAGTATCCAGGCTCACAAGATCTTCTACAATGCGATGGCGAACTCCAATGATATAAATGAGACTCTCAAAGCTGCGGAGAACCTGGGCATCGCTATCGATGCTACCGCCGCCATGGCCAATCGGAATGCCACGATCGCCTACAGCTACAATGCCGCACTTTACATTGCCGATACGCTCACGCTGCAAGTATACGAGCTTGCAGGCTTCGTGGCGCCTGAGACGGCCAACAGCAACAGCAACAACGGTACATACAGCCAGATTGACTTCGACGATCAGAAGAACTTCCAGAGTCTCACCAATGATGCACAAGGCATTCACAATGTGTTCCTGCTGACCTATGTATACCTGTTCGTTGCTATGGGCATGGTGGTCATATTGTGCACTTTGCTTGCCGCTCTCAGCAGACTGGCGGAAAGAACACCCCAAGAAGCCTGCCACAGAACGCCGAGAGACTGCAAGATCACGCAGGGAGTAGGGAATTCAAGAAGCCTGTGGCTCGGGCCAGCCTCGCAGTCGCTGCCTTCGTGGGCTTGGCACTTTGTCTCCTCTCCGCGATTGCTGTGACCAGCACGTCTGCCACATCGGACTCTATGGGGTAAGTTCGGCTCGAGATGTTTGATGTACTGTGCTGACAATGGTACAGTGCTTCCGACTACTTCACTTCCAGTCCATGGGTGCTGCCTACAATCGTCCTGGCATTGTTCGCCGTGGTACTGCTCAACAGCGTGTCTTTGCCGGGATGCAGCAGCGTGACGAAGCGTCTCACTCTGCACCGGCATCGGTTCAGTGCACGAAGGGAAGCCTCGCAACCTTCTGACTAATCGCCACGAAGGGAAGGAAGAGGAGTACATTAAGCGTTGAGCGACGGGTGCGAGCACATGAATGATGACTGTCCCGTTTGTAACGATATCTGATGGCAGGTACATACACTACAGAACATAACGTAGGGTCCCCGTCAGGCCAATACATGTTGAAGTGGAAAGACTTCGGTAGGACATTTTGAACCCTACTTGTGTCTTTACAACTTACTGGAAGCTAGACGCCCACTTTAGCGAATGCGTTGTGGTTCGCATAGCACGGCGTTGCTCGGTTATCTTTGACGCCGCTTGGTGTGGCTGTCAGTGACTTAAATGTCGTCGCGGTGGATGCGGAAGATATCATGCTGCTTCTCACTTCCTGTCGAGTGATGATCTTGTTTTCGTGTTCCCTTCCATTTATGCCGCCGGCTAGACTTCGGCCCACAAGAGATGTGCAATATAATATAAGACGATATCTTAACCCCGAAAAGTCCGTCTGGATATCGCTTCGAATATTTTCGCATCTACCTCAGCCTGATGAGCCCTGCTGGCGCAATGGTAGCGCGCCAGACTTCTACAACGTCGTAACAACGATGGTTTCAGTTATCTGGAGGTTGCGGGTTCGAGTCCCGCGTGGGGTGTGAAGAGTCGAGTGCGTCAACTTTAGTTTTTTGCTTTTTTGACTTCTGTTTTTGGGGCTGGCGGAGAGGAGGGGGGTTAGGGAAGGAAGGTGGCGAGTCTGCTTTTGCGGACTTCAAGTTCGGGTCTTGGATGAACAGAATTTTTGCTTCTTCTGACCTCAGTACTGAATGTATGGCAAACACAGGGTATATCCCGCGCGTTCTACAGACGACAACAACGCCGGTGACTTCTTGGTGTAATCCGGCCCCCCTTTGCCTTTTATTTTGGAGCAGGCGTAACGGACCCGTGTACTTCTGTCGAAGCTGGCTCTGTAATACATCACTTCTTGCAGCGTCGCCCGGAGATCGCGATTACCACCTGGAGACTGGCACCGCCTGCATAGTCACTAAGCGATAGAGCTCTGCTGTGGGGCCAGCTCGGCAGAGCGAAAACTGGACTGAACACCACGACCTGCCAGTCTCTGTATAAGAGGCCCCTCCACAAGTTTTCCAAGCCTGCTCAGTGGGTAACGAGCAGCTTCAAAGCCAGGTTTGGTGGACATTTTCTGCCACCTCCCCCTGCATCAGAACCAGTGGTCATGCCCTTCACTGTGGAGAGGGCTGACATGCAAGACGCTGCTGCCATAGCGAGTATCTTCACAAGCAACGAGTCGGACCCGTTTTGGCTGCTCCAGCTTGGCAGCGTGGACCCAACGTTGCTCAACGATGGCTTGGCCGAGCGCATAGCCGACAAAATGCAGAAGCCGGAACAGGCGTGGATCATTGCTCGAGACAAGGCTAGTGGTGAAGTCGTTAGCTATGCCCAATGGGTGCTGCCGAAGCAAGAGGAAGCCCATATAGAGGGAACGGCGGAAGTATCTGCACTGTGGAGATGTGAATAGTGATCGATGACTGACCGGCGAACACAGGAAGAAGCAAAGGCAGAAGCAGACTAGCGATCGAAGATGATTCTCGGCATGAACATAGAGCTTATGATGGAGTTCCGGAAGAAAGTGAGTGATATGAGAAGGAAAGTGACAAGAGGGCGAAGCCATTACCGTGCGTAGCTTGCCTGCTTTCGTCGAGACTCCTACTGACGGCTTGCCAGTACTGGGCAACATTGGCACGCTGCCAAAATACCAACGCCGAGGAGCAGCTTCTGCACTGACCCAATGGCCCTTTGGCGAAGCGGATACAGACAAACTTACCATCCACCTGGACGCCGATGAGGCCGGCACCGCGAAAGGAATGTATGAGAAGCTTGACTTCAAGCGCGTCGGCGAGATCCACATCGATCTCGCCAAGCACGGCAGTCGCGGCCAGCATACCCATATAGCGATGATAAGGGAGCCGCAATCGTAGAAGCAAGCCTACGTCCCAATATTACCGTTGATTTTGCGCTGTAAGTGTCATCGAAGGGGTCAGGTGTTGCGAGGCTGGAGCCGGGGTGAGCTCCGACGATATCAGAGACCGACCACAGCAAATGACTGCCTATATTGCTTTCAACGGTGGCCACATAGACCACTATGGCGTTCGAGATCTGGCTTGGAGAGGCGCAAGCCTGCCATTGTCTTGGGCCAAGCTTGACGCGGCCGATCAGCCAGTGGGCTTGCGCAAGCACTCTGCGTCCTGTCCTGGAGCTAGGAGAACGATCGCGACGTCTCGGATCGACTACCGAGAGGGCAAGGTCGTGTGATCGTCCATAGAGTGCTGATGAAGACATGCGATGATTGCTGCTTTCCAACACTGATTCGTCCACTCTGGCTGGCCATCTGATACGGGTACGTTATGCTACGGCCCGTTAAAGGCCGCAAAAGCCATGGAGCTAAGGGTCCAGCTGACGATCATGAAGGGTCGACGGCCGTTCGCTTGCAGCTATCCGTGGGCGACCTCGACCATGTGCCTTTGTGCGAGCCAATCGCGCGTGCAGCCGAGCGAGCGCGTCGCGATAAGTCCAGGGTTTGCCTCCAGATATCATGGTCGAAGCGGTGATTACTTGGTGGTCGTATCAGCTAGGTTGCAGTATTCGCCACTCTATCAGCAGGGAGGGCGTCCGGATAGATGCAATAGCCATCAAATCATAGAAGCTTTCCAGACCCCAGAAGCCGAGGCGAAGACTTGTCGCTGGAAGCGGCTGCAGCTCCAGGATGTCACCTCTCGAGCGGGTAATTGCACCGCAGCTCCTCCCACGAGCAAGAGCTCGGTTATCTGCATTTGAGAGACGTACTGGAGACGCCACAGCGGCAGTCTGCCGCGAACGTTGTGCATGTCCCCGCGATTGATGAAAAACGACCATAGGTAGGACAGCATTCCATACTAGAAGGCGTCGACGGCTTGACTGATCCCCTACGGCTCTGTTGTCGTGCAATTCAGGGAGCCTCAGGTATCCGCCTGAACAGAAGGTACCTCTGCGTGGCGGTGATAGCTGTAGCTGTAGATAGGCGAGCGAGAATAGCTGAGGCGCCGAGTTCCGCGCGTCGCAGTAGTAGGCAGTTCCTGATCGGGGTGCGAGCGATGGCAGTTGACCCATGATGTCGACCTTGGACGTTGGTCAGTATGATGTGTTATAGACGCGATAGCCAAGGGTTGTTTGTTGTTGTAGAAGACGTCCTCGGCGGCGGCCCGAAAGTCGCGCTCGG
>JAKLLW010001192.1:0-17683 GCA_022814695.1 Neocatenulostroma microsporum
GACGAATTCTGCAAGTATTGTTGGTATGGACACCTTCGCATATCTGCGCTGGCCGATAATGTACAGTACAGGTATGCAGGTCAACACCTGCGTACAGAATACACTAGGATTTATTGCGACTCCAAGACGAGGCGGAAGTTGTCAGCGATTTTCTTGACGGGTATTGCTGTAGGAGCGAACAACCAAGCCAGCACATCGGATAGGTACTGCTCGTCGAAGGTTTCCTCGAAATCCAAGCAAGGCCGAAAAGCTTTCGACCGTTGGCACATGTGGCTGTCCGTGTCGAACGGATAGAACTTTCTCTCAGCCGCTGTAGGTTTCCGAAAGCACCTGCACCCACCCGGTGGCAATCTCCAGCTACCGTTGTGCTGCATCTTGGAATAACAGGCCATTGACGGATGCGATACGGAATGGCGGGATGTTTCTCGCCTCGTGGGGAGGCATTGCGTTTGCTTCTTCATTCAAGCTGTCTTTCTGCACTGCACCGATGAATGTTCGCGAGGGGCGAGAGCAAGCATTGGCTGCAGTCTCATGTCGCACGAAGCTTAATTGCTGAAGAATCCGCAGCGCCCAAAGCTGGTAGAGTCTCCTATGGCTGAGACTGCAGGGTCGCGCTTGCCGGCGCATCATTGCTGGGGCTCCTCACGGCAGCAGTGGATTGCATCGTTTATATTCAGGTCGGCCACAACTTCGGATCCAACTATCGCACAATCCTGTTCAAGCTGCGTAGTGAGGAACTCAGACTCACTTGCTGGGGTGAAGCCGTCGGGTTCAATACGGAAATGGACGAGGCTGCTGTCAAGAAGAGGCTGAGCGTGACCGATAGTGAGCTCAATGATGCCAAGAGACTGTTCGGACAGATCTTGAGCTTGGTGAAGGAAGCTAAGCAGACCTCTAGCAAATACAATCAGCCCGACCTAGAGATGAATGAGGAGGATGAGGGTAAGGTCCCCAGATGGACAAGTTGTACGCTGGACGCTGACCGATCATTACAGCGCGCAATGCGGACCTCAACAAGCTTTGTTTGAGAGTGCGGGAGATGTCGCTACGTCGGCGGAAGTCCATCTCACTGATGCAGAAGTGCGGCTGGGCGCTCTTTGATCATGATCGTCTCAACAGTCTGCTCGATGAGATTGCAGGCTTGATCAAAGCCCTCGAAGATCTCTTCCCAAATGCCAACAAACAGCGCCAGACCATTGCAGCCTATGAAGCGACGGTGCTTGGTGCACATGCCGGAGAGCTACGAGTACTGCTCGAACAGCTTGCTGGAGATGAGAGGACACAAGACCGGATGCTTGAGGATGCCATCAATTCTCATGAGGCGCCAAATCCGGCGGCAACAATCCATAATGAGTGGGGAAATCACAATGAGGGCCTGCAGAACGGCGGAGGAAACTTTCATGGCGGTACGTTTTATTTCGGTGGGAAGCGATTGTAGTGGCTACTTTGGTGTGGCACCTATCGCTGTGCGCTGAGGAGTTTGCTCTGCTTGACGTCGTAGCGGTGTTCCAGTAACCACGAGCAGACATCTCTGCTCGTATTCCCAGATTTCCAGTGCACGGTAAGTCATACACTGCCCTGCTTTGCGTTCATGATCGCTTTGACCACCGCAGCCCACCAAGTCCATATCCACCCAAACGTACGCCTTGGACATTCCAGCTGCGCGACGTGTAACTCGTATCAGGCCCCAAGTGCCATTCTCCTCCAGCTTCCTTCATTGATGACCGAGATGACTGCTTGGACTTCGTCTTGCTCTGATCCTGACCACCCGTACCAAGTACGGCCATCACCGTCGCGGCTGACGCGCCACAGGAGCCGAAGTTGCTGTTCGCAGTCGCCGTACGAGGTTGCGGGCGTTTCTGTATCGCCTTCGGGTCTTTGTATGTGGGAGGCTGTCCAAAGGGCGTATAACCGGGTGGCTCGTCCACATCGCTGCCCATAATGTTGCCTTCGTCCCGTCTTGCTGTGCTTCCCTCACCCTGTGATGGAGCGTCTCTTCCCTTTTGGGTTGCTGAACGATCCTCACCCGACATCTTGGTCACTTAGTCCACAAGTCGACGGCTTACTGGAAAATGATGGATCTATTGCCTGAAGTGCGAGATTTGATGTAGCAGATGAGACTCGAGACATGTTGACTGTTACCTTATAAGCGTCGCGCCAAGTCCGTAACCTATCAGCAGGACAGCGATTCAGCCTTGGCGGCATTGACTGATCATGCGAGGATACCGGCGCGGGGCATGGTCGATGAAGGAGGAGGCATTGGAAGGTGGAAGGATGCGCCGAGCCTGACTTCACTTCCGTCTCGGCGCTTGGCGGGAACGAATCCGACTTGTAAATGCCTCACTTGCCATTCGACAGCGTATTCACATCGACGACAGAGAGACGGCAAGCGATGAGAACGTTACATTGCAGCTTGAGTCACGGATTGACTTTGACTAAATCGGTACGGAGACTATGTATGTACGACTTCTACCTCCTCCCAACAGCCTGCCCAGTAATATTTCTCGCATATATACTGAGCACATCCGTTGAGTTGTTGTAATCCACACCACACTTCTCACTGTAACCCTCAAACATATCCGCTCGGTCTTGCAGAAATGTCTGCATCTTCGCAGCCGAACAGCTTTCCAGCGGCCCATCGAAGCAGCCGGGAAGTGTCTGCGGGCTCTGGTTCACCAGGACACGGTAGTACGTCGGATCCGTTTGATTCTGGTAGCCATACGAGGCTGAGCAGTTCATCTGCTCGATCGCGATGTTGGTGAGGAAAGGCAGGATGTAGGACGAAACCCAACTACGGTGGTAGTTGATTTGGTTCAACGGCATCGTTGCATTAATGTCGTCGCTGCCGGTGAAGGCGGAGTTGTTGAAGAGACCCAGCGCCACGAGCACGGTAGGAGGGAGCTCGCGGTGCGTGAACGAGACGTAGATATCTTGGTTGTCGTTGCTTGGTGGAGAGTCCAACAAGTTCATCGTAGCGTTCAGCCATGGGAAGCCGATGGTACCCGAGAGCTCGCCGCCGTAGCCGATGTTGTAGTGATACATGATGTCCTGACCGTATTCAAACTGTAGCCACTCGTCTGGACGGAATAGAGAGAGCGAGCAGAAGGGCGAGGAGCCGCGGATGACGGTGTCATAGCCACACCACTCGAACATGCCCACGATATCGTCGGAAGTCCAGTTGAAGCCTGGTGCCATCGCACGGAAGCGTGCGAGAATGGGTGCGGTATACGTCTTGATATACTCGCTCGACTGATCTGAGCCAGCCGAGGAAGAGTACTTCGGACACGAGCTGTATGGCGTAAGGGAGTCTGCGCCGGCCTCATCACCCTCGTAGATCTCGACCAGGTCGATGTCATCGTCTTCCATCTCCAACCCGCGAATGAAGCCTTCAGCGGTAACCGTCGTTCTCTCAGCACTGCTTGCCCATACCCGCTTCGGCAGCTGAAGATTGGGGTATCGGTACGACAGCTGGACACCCAGTTGCGCTGCTTCAAGCTTGCCCGTCCTCGTCACCCTCTCCTGCTCCTTAATCTTCGGCTCTGACCATGTGCTTAGGAAGCTGAGCTCTGGGATCTTGTCCCAAGCAACTGTGCTGTTCTGTAGCTTCTCTGCAAAGGGTCCCAGATACGATTCATAGTCGAAGTCGTTTGCGTTGATCGCCGCATGACGGACAAGATAGGCAGCGCGGGTGACCTCGCAGCCTTGGGGCGGTGATGGGTCTCGCGGTGGGTCGGAAGGCTCGAAGTACGGTGCGATGCCTGCTAGGTGCTGGAGCGGGTTGAAGGAGTAGGTCGAATACAGCGGTTGTTGGTTTTGGGCGAGGGCTGCTGCAGGGAGCAAGAGACCGAGTAGAATGTTTGCCATATTAATTGGAGGGAGTGGGAGGGCGTAGGACTGGACGAAGCTCACTAACGCACGAGGAGATTGTTGATGAGAAGAAACATACTATACCTTTGCAACGAAGTGTTTTCCCCTTGATCACCACGTCACTCTGTTCGAAATGCGTTCCACCTGTTCCTTGAAATAGCGGTCGCTATACAGCAAGATGACCATTTGGTGCACCGAGCACGACCGTTCGAAGGGGAAAGTTGGTCGGGCTGGTAGCGCTTGTGTTTGTCTTGGAAAAGCTTCGCGCTTCGACAGCTTGGCTCACGTCAATTGGGTTTTGGGCATGACTCGCATGAGGATTTTGCAGGTTTGGATGAACAATAAACTACCTTACAGTACAACATCAACTTTATGTACTTTGAAATATCACGAGAACGAAGACATCTGCGTTGCAAAAAGCGCCAGCAGCAACGCCTTCCCAGCCACGGAGGCAGCATAAATGGATCTCATTGCATCGCTGGTCGTACTTGACGGTGTGCTTGCAGTATCGGAGCCACTGCCTCCAGCAGTCGGCATTTGTGTCGTTTGCGTACCTGTTGAGGACGCGCCGCCTATGTACGAAGACGACCCTGGTGCGAGCGTGCCAGTGCTCAGCAGAGCAGTCGAGCCGTTCACGACGATCTGACTTCCCCCAGGTCGGACAATCACAGACTGGCCCTCATACATGGCCGTACCGCCATCAGGCACGGTCGTGGTCGAGGAGCCGTCTGCAAGGACGATAGAGCTACCAAGCTGCTCAGCCATGATTGTCTTGCCGTCAACAGTAAGCACAGCGACCGCCGCTTGCGTTCCATGTGCAGGAGGACTTATCGGCACTGTGAAGGGCACAGAAGAGCCATCGACATAGACGCCGCGACCGCCATGTGGTACGCTCACAGACTTCCCAGCGAACGTAACGACGCTCTCATCGGCCACTGCAGTACTTGATGAGCCATCCGCTAAGACAACGAAGCTTCCGCTTTGCATTGCCGTGATTGTCTCGCCATTCGCGGTAACAATGGCCTGTGGGAAGTTCGTCGATACTGCTGGCAGGAACTGCATGCTAGACCCGTCGATAGCGACCGCGCTGCCGTCTGCTGCTACGCTCACACTTTGCCCTGCGAAGGTGGCGATGCTGCCCTCTCCCAGCGTCATGGTTGAAGAAGCGTCCGCCATGATGATCGAGTCACCGCTTTGAACAGCTGTTATGGTATGTCCATTAGCGGCAAAAACGGCTTGGGAAGGTGTGGCCGACGATGATGCGCCAAATACTGCAGAGGAGCCATCGATCACAACACCGCTACCATCTGGATCCGCGCTTATTATTTGTCCTTTCACGGTAGTAGCAGCTCCTTGAGCTAGGGTCATCGTGGAAGAGCCGCCCGCAAAGATGACCGACCCTCCGTCCCGAGCAGCTGTGAAAGTCAAGTCGGCAGCTGATATCACTGCGGCACCTCCTTGCTGCGCTACATCGCCTTCTGCTGGACTTGAAGTGATCTTGTCGACTTGTATGACCGTAGACCCAATCTGCACTCCATCTCCAACGACAGATACTTGTTGGCCGCTGACGACAGCCGACGAGTCGCCATCTGCTATCGTAGAGTCGTCAACTATCACGCCGCTGCTAGACGGATCAACTTGGATGTTGTAAGTCTTGCTATTTACCACCACAATGGTATGCTGTACGTGTGCAGTGCTGGTGCCTTGTCCAGGATGTCGGGCAGTGGTGGCTTGAGCATCCGAGACTGCCACACTGCTTCCCATCACACCGTTGCTGTTAGCTAAGACAATCCTATCACTGGTCGTCCCAGTGCCTGGGTCACTCGCGCCGAGCTTCGAAACGACTTCGGCGCCAGCGTTCTGAGAAGTGGTGCTGGGCGGGTCTGCCGGATCGCCGCTGGACGAGATTTGCTGCCCAATGGGAGCTTCCGATGTCTGATCGGCATTATGTGTCGTAGAAGGATTTAAGTTGCTATCAGTACTCTGTGTCTGCAAAGAGGCGGCTTGAGCGGGAGCTAGGTTGTCTGAGCTAGGCGTCGTGGATTGAGAAGCTGGACTGGGCGAAGGTTGCTGGACTGCAGTGCTTCTGGACTCTTGGTTTATCGTGGACGAACCGACTATCGGAGTGCTATCCTCCGTACTTCCGACGTTGGTTGAAGACTGCTCGACCGGATCCGGCGACTGAATGGTGTTGACACCTGTTTGTTGCACGGAAGACGACGTGGAAGTTGGCGCAGATGTATAGTGGGTTGGCGAAGGCTTACTGGAAGTCGCTGATGTCTTTGGTCCGACTGTCGTAGTCGCGGACGGCGAGGGCGAATAGCCTGCCGGGGCAGTAGCCACGCCTGCCTCTGTTGGCATTGGAGAGAGGGCAGTGGGAGGGTCGTACCAGCCTTCAAGAGCCATGCCACATGTTGACCATGATGGATTTAGGTTTCTTATTTGCGGTGGCACAATGACCCATGGCTTGTACCCCTCCTGGTATGCCGCATCCGCACAGTAACCTCCCATGGTGGTCGTAATATTTCTTCCGTTTAGCATGAAGACCGATGTGGCATCTGCGTCGTATTCAGCCCTGGCCTGCGAACAATAAGGTTGGCAGTTCCATGCGTTGGCGGGAACATAGGGTCCGACCAAGTCGTTGAAGTTGTACGGGTGCACTTCCGGGATCCAATCTGCGTCGTCGTCAGGCCCGAGCGTGACACACATAGAGTATGCTTCGCTGCTGGGCATAGACAGCAGAAACTCTCCATGAGCACTACCTATGGTCGTTGCACAAGCGTCTACTGCCCAGGCCGACTTCAGGGATAGGTAGGCCATGTCTTCCCAGAAAGTGACACCCCCTGACACCACGGAAGACTTCGTGTGGTTCACAGGGGCATATGGGTCATAAGTTGTTATGCAGTCTGCAAGGCCACCCAGACACATGAAGGTAGAAGTCGCATCGCTGCAATAACTGTTTGGTCTGCCGAACGGGCAGACCTGGTTATCTGTCGGCCATGGATTGCATATGTCCCTCGTCTTGTTGGCCGGCGGGGGTGGAAAGTACATCATCTGAATGGCGCTGCCTTGAATAGTGCATGCTGTCGAACATGTCAATAGCGCCGCCGAGTCGGTCGATAGGTAAGCCGAGGTGATGGTCGTTGTAGGCAAGGACGTGGTTGTGTCTGTGGGGACCGGACACTCTACCGACGGGTAGGTGTAACTACGTGAAAGCGCTGCGCAATCGCTCGCATCGACACTGCAGCTTGGCGAGGATGGATATGTCCTCGTGGAATCCTGGACGTATATAACGCCACTGGAAGTCAGCGTCTCCGACGACACGAAAGTAGGTGAGCTCAACAGCCACACGGAAGGAGCTGCCATCCAAGCGCATAGCGTGGTGTCGGCCGCGGTGGAGACTGCAATGCTCCATCTGGACGTGGTTGTGATCTCGACCCGCGTGACAAGATCTTCTGCATCATCGAGTAGACTAGTGTACGAGCTCCACTCTTTGTTGCAAGCTGAAGCATAAGACCATCCTACCATCTCTTGTTAGCCCAGTCAAGCTGGTGAAGATATTCGCAAGGAGCACGTACCGCTTCCAGTTGAGGGAACCGTGTAGTTCACGGAGCTATAGACTGTGATGGTGGTTGTTGGCTCATCGGTGAGGTTCGCCGCCCAGCGTGGCAGACAATCAGAGATGATTATGGGATATGCCGTCGAGTGCGCCGTGCATGCTGGTGATGTGCTCGACACTGTGCTATGTGTTACTGTCGATGTATTGGCGTAGCTAGTTGCATTGTGGATCTGGCTGGCAAGTTTGTCGGGTACCCTCTCCCTCTCCAAGGCAGTTGTCGTGGAAGTCGAAGCGCTAGTGTCAGAAAGCATCCCGATGCCCTCAAGTATGTATTCAGCAATGCCATCCACAGCTGCCAAACTTGACGTGCTCGTCTCCGTTGATACACCTGGAGTGCATGCTAGCAGGAAAAGGAGTAAGCAGGAAACGACTATCCTTCGAGCCATGTTAGCAGCGTCCATGGGTTCGTTCTCGAAGTCGGCCTTCCAAAACGGCGTCTAATACAGACAGAGGTAGCATAGATTGACAAGAAGATCCAAGCAGCACAAACCTGCCTCGAGCATCTCAGCCGCAGTCGGTCGATCAGGGCGCAACAGCAAGTGGCCAATCACCAGGTACCCTTCGCGACTGCAGCAGCGATCTCATGCTCCAGGCGATTCGATTGGCCAATATTGCGCAGCGTGGCAGTCACCGGTGTACGACATTTGGGGGCCAAGGAAGTGAACTCCGCTGCGAACACGCCACTCCAGGATAGGCTTCTCGTTGAACAGAGTATGCTGGCGTGGTGTGCAGGTTCCGGTGTTCGTCCATCAAGTGGCGATTGCGTTCGATGATGATAATGTACTGCTATTGACATTATCGTAGGTGGCGAAACTGCCCTGGAATGACCCCTGCTCTCGAGATTAGGGCTGGGATGCCTTAACGCATTAGTAGCCCCAGCAGCCTTACATGGTCTCTTGCACTCAAAGAGACTGTACAACTCGCGAAGAAGATTTCGCCTGAACAACACGGTGACTTCCGGCGCAGCAGAAGCCAGTCAAGGTAAAGCCTTGACAGACCACACACACTTCGTCTATGGAACCGCAAACCGAGTTAGAGACTCCAGCGTAGAGCATAGCAGAGCAAGACAGCCGCCTTCGGCATGGGCACTAATTGACTTCCTGGACTCCTGCACCCTCAGCAGCTCGTTCGCAGCCCGCGACCGTCTGCCCTTCAACCCGCAGCATCCTCGCAAAGCACTCCAACTGCTCCATAAATCCCCGATTCGGCTTCGCAATCTTCCTTGCCTCCCTCAACATCTTCAGCGCTTCCGCCGGTGATATCCTCAGCTTGTAGATAATATAAGCACACACCACAGCCGCGGACCTCGACTGTCCCATAGCACAATGTACAAGCACTGTGCCACCCTTCGCCAGTGCTTCTCCGATGAAGGCATTCGTTGTATTGAAGTGACAGAGCAGGTTTTGGCTCCGGCTGTCTTCGGCGGCGATGAGGAGTCGAGTATACTTATTGTATTCCTCATAGTCGCAGTAATCGAATTCGAGGACAGAGAGGATATGTGTGATGCCTTCTTGATCGAGGAGGTCGGGTTGATCCAGCGCTTCGAGGGAGCCGATGAACAGGTTACCGCATTGTGAGACTCGATCCATTGCACAATGGGCACAATGGAACGACTGTGTGAGGACTTGAGTAAGTGCATCCGTGAGCGAGTTGGACAACCTAGACGGGATCGTTATATTCACATGTTTGCTAGTAGCCAGCGATGCCCTACCCGTGTGAGTTGTTCTTTCGATACTGCATGAATGGACAACAAACCTCAGTCGCACCGACAGCCCTGGCAATTCGAGTCGCACAAAAGTGATTTGGTTAGCACTACTATTCAGCGTGCTGGAGCAGCAGTTGCGTACCACATATCCGGCACGGTGGCGAGACTGCTTCGACTCCACACGTCAACACATACCGCAATGCCCTAATTTGCATCAGAAGAAGTCGGGAACGTCAAATGCACCAACAGATAAACGAAAGCCTTGTCATTCCCCTCCTCCATAGCTCTCCTGGCGTCAAACCACAGCCGCAGATCCTGACCCTTTCTTTGGATAAAGCTTCCGCTTCCTAACCATTTCCCTCTCCAACATTACACCCACCTCTGGTCTCTGATTCGAAGCCGTCCTCCAACTCTCATCGCCAGCCCCTAACGGATAACATTCAAACACCAGTTCATCAGTTCGCACGACCTTCAATAAATTCACGAACATCTCATCCCATAAACTCAACTTCCTCCGCCCGTGAAAGCAGAGCTTCAGCGTCCGTAGCTTGCTGTGAGTAGCCAGGTAACCCAAGATCTTCGTGAGCGTAGCATCACTAGTGTATCGTCGCTGGTCAACGTTCTTATCGGGATGCATCCACGAAGGGGCGTCCTCGAATTGGAACTCAAGGTCGCGGATGAGAGCTGTGTTGGTGGTACCGATGAGTCTGAGGAAGTACCAGATCTGTAGGAAGCCGATTTCTTGCCAGTCTTTGCCACTGCGCCATTTATGGCCAAAGCAATCAGTTCTCCGCGTGAAGAAGAAGGTGTTTTGACCGTATAAGATGCCACGGCCTTCTTGGTGGACTTGGTGGCAAGACCGGAGGACGGCTGCAGAGCGACCGAAAGTCTGCTTTGTTGGTTCCGCCAGGTTGAGGCGGGAGGGGGAGACGAAGAGGAAACGGTAGACCATGTTGCGGAGCTCTGGTGGGAAATCAAAGAAGCCCAGGCGATTGCAATCATGTGAGGCTTTTTGGCTTGTCGATGCCACGGCTGGAGGGACTCGTCCTGTAAGCGGCGCCTGTTCCACCTTGTCTATGCTGAGTTTGGCGGCATTGAGCATATGCGTCTGGTCCATCCCGTCTATGATGAGATTGCTACCTTGCAGCGCAGGCACCGACCTCAGGGCTTCCATGACTTGCCGTCGGACTTCGTCACTCACCGGTCCATCTAGAGCAATCCGCATGCTGCCCGTCGCGACTTGGCCGGCGAGGCTTGATGAAGATCGTATAGATACACCTGTATTCCTCTTTTCGTGCGGGGGTGGGAGATGCTGCTTCTCCTGTATTTTGCGCTTCCGCGGGATCGACGGTTCGTAGTCTTTGCTGTTGTCGCCTCCATTCTCATCATCCCCTCGCTTGCGTGTTCGCGATATTGGCGAAATACCATGTCCATATCCACCAGTGGGGTCTTCGCTGCTGCCGCCTCCGTCATCATCGGTCCTGGCAGCGCGTTCGCAAGTGGGCTTCGTCTCAAACTCGTCATCGTTGGAGATATCTCGTCTGTCGTACTCGTCAACCCCATCGACCCTCTGGCGCTTGCCTGAGGACTCGCGTTGCTCCATGAAGCCCTGTGGACCGACAAGGTCGAGCTGTTGCTTGCGGTTCTTCGAGCCCTGCACCTGCACCGCGCTTTTAGTCTTTTGCCCCTTGAAGTACGCCACTGGCCTTAGCATCTGAGCCTGCGCCTGCATGACAGAAGAATAAGAAGCAGGAAGGAAACATACCGCCTGCGGATAGCCCATCTGCGGCATCACCGGTGCTGCCGGCGCTGCACCTGCTGGGAAGTACCACCCAACCTGCGAATGATACGAAGCACCTGGCGGCTCCTCCGAGTCTTCCGAGTCTCTCGAAACGTCGTCGCATCTCTGAGATGTCCGACAAAGCGGACCGCCCGCGGTTCGTCGAGGCAATGTCAAAGAGCCGGTAGTCGGACGTGCTTGTCTTCGTGTAGGGGGCTCTACTGGACCCGGGAGATTAGCTGTGGTTTCAAATGTTATGCTGCGAGAGCGTGGCATCCGCTTATCCTTCTGCTCGCGTTCTCGAGAGGTCGGCGAACCTCCAATTTCGGACTCGCTGGTAGATCCTTCCCTATCGCTGCTTTCGCTACGAGTGGTGCTAGCAGCCTCTGAGTCTTCTAGTGCGTCGATGGCGTTCTGAGGTATTTTGACATCGCTCCTAGGCTGAGGCATAGACGGCAGCGTAGTAGGACTGCGCTGAAGCGCGCCGTTTGTTGTTTGCGGATGGTGAGCTGAAGATTCCATGGCCTGATGTACAAAGCATGGGGTGAGAAGGTCGAGTGAATGCTGTCCTAGCCGATAGCAACTCGTGGCATGGTGTAAGATTCCTAGTGGATAGCTTAGATTTTAAAACGTATACTTACCTGCTGAGCGCCGAAGCCTTTTGAAGATACGAGTGATACGATGGGAGTGAGGACAGCGAGCCAGTCTTTGCCCTCGCGACGAGCCGGAGACCGACTCGTACCACGCCGGGCGTGTGGGAGTGTTTGACCTGGTGTACCGTACCAATAAGATCTCAGACTAGGGTGCTGAAATACACCGCCATCTGAGGGCTCGGGAGAGGACATGGCAGTTCCTTCATCGCATGATCTCTTGTCGGATTGTGGTATGTCGCTACTGACGCAGTCGGCACCGCCGTCTGTATGGATCTCTGGTCTTGATACGGGCTACCGCCATAACCCATACTCGCGCTTGGAGCTTAGCGCGCCATTCGCTGCTCTGAGATGGGATGCTAACATCATGTCTGACGTACGCGTTGACAGGTGGATATTCCGATGCTGCTGATTCTGGCGCTGTTCCGTGAGATGAAAGGATATTGAAACCCTGTTGTCCTCATATATAGTCTGCTATCTGGTAGCTCCTTAAACCTCGGACATGCATAGGGGTAAGAAGAACATGCCACTAGTCCAGGCAGTCTGTCTCTACAACATGATCCAACCAGAAAGTCTCATGTTGTGCCTTTTCATGTGTGGTGAGTCGAGCCCAGCACACATCAGCATCATCCACGCCATCCGGCCGGTGAAGGCCAAGCGGGTAAAGTGTTTGCCGTAGGAGCCATCTCATCGTTTTGGACTGCATCAAAATCAGTGGGAGGCCACGAACGTAGGGGTAGGATGATGACCTATTTTAGTTGTAAAGGAGGAGGAGAAGAGAGGAGAGAAGTGGGAAGGCGTTGGCGTTGGCGTTGGCGTTGGGGAGGGAGGGGGGTTGCGATTGCAGAGCGGATGTTGCCGCCCCCCGCCATCTGATGCAGAGCCGCATCTCCAAAAGTTCCTTCCCTCGAACATGCACGCCTAATTAACTATCACCTCCAACACCTCGAGGCTTTCAACGGCCTACGAGCACAATCTTTACGATGGGCTCCAAATACGGCACCATAATCATGGGCCCGGCCGGCGCCGGCAAAACGACCTTCTGCAGCGCCCTCATCTCCTACCTCCGCACCCAAAAACGCTCCTGCTTCTACATCAACCTCGACCCCGCCGCCTCCGACTTCGTCTACGAGCCCGACATCGACATCAAAGACCTCATCACCCTCGAAGACGTCATGGAAGAGCTGCACCTGGGCCCCAACGGAGGACTGATATACTGTTTCGAGTTCTTACTCGAGAACATGGATTTCTTAACAGAGCCGTTGGAGGAAGTGGGCGATGAGATGTTGATTGTGATCGATATGCCAGGTCAGATTGAGCTGTACACGCATGTGCCGATTGTGCCAAGGTTGGTGGGGGAGTTGACGAGGGGGAGTTTGAATGTTAGTATGTGTGCCTGTTATTTGTTGGAGGCGACTTTTATTGGGGACAGGGCGAAGTTCTTTGCGGGGACGTTGAGTGCGATGAGTGCTATGCTTATGATGGAGCTTCCTCACGTCAACATTCTGTCCAAAATGGACCTCGTCAAAGGCCAAGTCGCGCGCAAGGAGCTGAAGAGGTATATCGAGCCGGATATTAGTCTATTGCAGGATGCGCCGGAGAGTGGGCTGGTCTATGAGTACAAGGACGGCGTCGACAATGGGCAATCAGACGACCCGAATAGCACGGATATGGTCATGAGTGGAGATTCTTTCGGCAGACTGAACAGAGCGGTGGGACAGCTGATCGACGACTTCAGTCTGGTGTCATTCTTGAAGCTGGATGTGCAAGACGAGGACAGCGTGGGCGCGATTCTAAGCTACATCGACGACGCCATCCAGTTCCACGAAGCGCAGGAGCCAAGGGAGCCGAATGACGATCTGGGCGATGGGGATGCGGATATGGATGGATTGGGCTGAAGTGGCTAGGGAGGATATGCACACGAGACGAACGTCCAAGATCAGCATACAAAAGCGCGCATGTGGAGAACGAATGCAGCTTGCTCAGCGTGGGATGAAATTGGGCTTGCTGGATTGCAATTAGCAGCCTTGGAAAGCGCGTACACTGCACATCTGTCGCAGCACGCGGCATCTCTACGACCGAAAGCACACCGCCCACCGCGCCAACGGACCAACACGATCCGCACTTACGCATTCCCTTGACTATTCTTCCTCCCCTCCTTCGGCCGATTGATAATCAACCCATCCTTCTTCGCACCCCGCACCTCCAGCGACTCATCCGTCTCCTTGATCATCGCTCGGTCCTTCTCCTCCTCCCCCTCCACAAACCGGAACGTCCTCAACTCCGTCTCTTCCCACCACGGCGTGGTCTGCTCGCCCTTATCATTCACATCACCCGTCAGATAGTGATTAAAAAACCCATGGCTCACCAACGCTACCTCCTTGAAACCCTTCTCCTCAGCACGATCGCGGATCCACCGACGCAGTCTTGCGGCACGGGCGTTGAGGGATTTGGGATCGACGGCGTAGTCGTCTTTGTGGACGAACCACCCATGCTTCAAGTGCTCGAAGTCAACCTTATTCGGAAACTCTTCTTTCAGAGTCTCGACTTCTGAGCCAGTATCGCAGGGGTCGTCTGAGGCTTCTTCCGCCATGGGGAGGGCGATGATCTTCATGCCCCTATCTATTTCCGGCGAGAATGTGAGGGCGTAGGTTTGCAGGGCGCGGCGGAGGGGGGAGGCGAGGAGGAGGTCGATCTGCGGCGAGCGTAACGAGCATTAGTCAGTCAACTCAGCCATAGCCATCCAAAGAGGTTGAGAAAGAGGTTGGTTGTCCCACTTACTTGGTCGTGGTTCTTGAAGCTCTCACATCTCTCCTTACACTGTTTCACCCCCAACTCCGTTAACCACGGGTCCCGTATCGAGTGACCTTTCTCGCCAGAGACGGCTGAAGAGTGGTAGCCTTGCCCATGGCGCATTATGTGGAGGATTGGCGGCATGATTGCGCCTGTGTACTGAGAACCGTGGATGTTGTATGAGGAGGAAGAATCACTTGAGCCTCAGTAGGAGTGCTGTTATTTGGAGTGCATGTTGTTTCTTATCACTGATATGTCACTGCAACTAGGTGCATTCCCGCGGTCTTGGTTCAGTGCGAGAGCTCCGTGAGGTTTACTTTTCAGAGGTACACCTGCAGGAGCTGTCCTAGCTTCCGTGGACTTTGGAGCTCTGAGATCTTTATTAGATCTGGGTACGTCATTATGCAGCTATATCAAGCTCACTCATACGTTTCTACTCGAGGAACTAAATCTTCTGTGTGCCGGGTCCATTGAATTTGAGGGATATACAACACGATCACATGAGTACCCAATGCTAAGGTCAACAGCAACTGAGGTACCTCTACTGCAAGCACATGGTTTTTGATTGCGGAGAAGACTGTCCCTATTCATTACGTTATTTCACATTACTCTGTACATGGCTCAAGCATCTGGCCGCCCCTTACCACTGTCCAGCGCAATACATCAGCTTCGCACTAGTACAGTCTGTCCACGACGTTCTCATTGTTGTTCAGCTCCCACTCCCTCGACTGGTTGCGAGACAGCTTCAAAATCTCTGCGACATTCTTCGGAGTGAACGACAGAGCAGCGAGTGCATCGAACCTTGCCAAATCGTCCTCGAACATCTTCTTAGTCGGCGCTTGCTCCGCAATGCTCGCCTTGGTCATCCGCAGAACTTCAATGTGGAATAAAGCTATGCGCGAGGCAATATCTTCGAGCGTCACTCCACGACCGACACCCGCCACAGCGGCGATGGACGCTGCACCCGGCATCGTCGGCAGAGCTCTACAGAGCATCATTGATGAAGTACAGGAGCAACTGAATGAAGTGAAACAGACTCAAACGGCCCTGCGCCGCGACGTCGACAACATCACTGGAGATCAGCAGCGTCTGCATCAGTCGATTGAGAAGTTGCAGCCATGGCGCGCATCGCTACTTAAGAAGATCACCGAGGTGGAAACCAAAGCTAATGGCGCAATTTAGGCTGGTAAAGACACTGCGGCGGCAGTTGAGGGTGGTTGTGGGACGGATGAGGAGGTGCAGATGTGGGTAGATGTTCAGCTCATAAGACTATGTGGGATCACTAAGCCCGTGCCCAAAGTCCACGTCGCAATCTCTTATCCCATAGTGTGCTATGCAATATGGTCTTCTCTTCCGTCTGATGTGTTGTAACCGCTTCCGAACGAGGTTCGTAGAGAGGTGTCGAATTCGCTAAAGTTGCGTACGCCACCAAGCCGCACACGGCTTGCGTAACTGGTTTATCCAGTTCGTTTCTGCTACTGCCTGCCGAGGGTTGATGTTGCGGGAAGTGGCGCGTCTGCCGATATATACTATATAACTGAAATTATACTACTAGGGTCAGTATACTCGTAAACTCGAGGTATAAGGTAAGGTAAAGGGAAGATAGAGAGGAGGGCTAGGAGGCTTTAGCTATGCGACACAAGAGTCTTAGCTGTGCTGCAAGGATATCGTACTTGGCCTAAGTCTACTCCCCAATATGCTATATATGCTATACGATGTAGCATATAGCTCCTACCACATACTAAGATCTTGCTATAGCCGCCGCGATTTACGCGGTATAGTGTGAAAACCGGTTTTGTCTGGCCAGACGCCATTCTGGATGTCGACGGCGTCGCTTGGCGTAAGGTGCGGATTGGTTGACATGTTCGCGCAACGCTGCCGCGGTAGGGTACGCCGAGTTGACCCATCCGACGCGTGCAGCCTCTTCCGCCCCGACCTGTGCTGCGGACAACATGTATTCGGCTGTGAGACCAGGCCCGATTAGCCTTGCGAGCTGTTGCATGCCACCAACATGTATCAATCCCACGGCCGCCTCGGGAGCCCCGAACTTAACGTCCGGCCCTGCGAACCTCATACCCATGCGTAACAAGTGTTCATCGCCTGCGCCCCACGCCCGACCATTAACTTCACCGATGAAAATCACAGGAGTCGTTAGAAGCCGGTCGAGATTGTCGTAGTACTCTTGAAGCATGAGCGTAGCGTTGATGTTTGGCGGGACAGTGCCAGTGAAGAGATTGAGGTCGATCTGCGCGCCGAAGAAGCCTGGGACATTGCTGGAGAAGACGACCACTTTCGTCTCGTTGTTGCTCGGCAGTGCTTTGAGGAAGGTGTTGAGCTCGGAGATGACGTTGGAGTCCCATAGGTTGACTGGCGGGTTGGCGATGGTCATGCGAATGGCACTGCACGCGTCGTTGATGCATGATCGTTTGAGATAGTTGGACGAGGCTGTGGCGCTGGAAAGAGCCAGCACGACAAAGGGGAGCATGAAGGCCCTGAAAGAGAGCATCATGGCTGTCGATTCCTGCCGGTGTTGAGCGTACGTTGTTGTCCTCCCCTTGATTGCAGCTAGGCGTTTTATATATGGCTTCTATATCAACACAGTCACAATTCATGAGGTAAGGACATGGGCATTCGGCCTCGCGGGTGCCTACTAACGTTGATGCCAGACATAGTAGCGGTCCTCCTTCCTCTTACGGATTGGGACTGCATTTCCATCCCCAACGAATTCCATGCCAATTCCTAGTCCGTCTTTGTGAGTCAGTGCGTATCACGACATGACTGATCACATCCTAGTCAGCTAATGAGAAATGAGCCAGAGCAGCTGGCAAGGGGCACTCTTCGTACGTCGCACGTGCGGCCTTTATCGAGAGCCGTGGCCCAATCATCGGTCAGCCTCCCCTCTAAACCCGCGAGAGAGGCCAGCCGAGGCCAATGTCCGTGAGCAGCTGCGTATGACAGAGCAGTAAGCATCTGACTGATCACTGAGGGGACTACACCACCACCTGGGCGCGTGACGAGCCCACGCGGACATCAGAAAGATTAGTCTTGCAGAGCAGGGGCATTGATGATTGACGGAAGTATTGTCTTAGACGTCTCGAGGTCTCCAGGACGTGAGAGGCTAGTCCTATCGGGCAGTAAGAGCGCAGTCCTGCACGTCGACTTTGTGACGGGGGCTCAGATGACAGACCATCGCGAACCCTGGTAACCCAAGATCGCCAGAAGGCTGTCGAGTTGGAGCGATGAACTGTCGTATCGTGTGAATGATTTCC